>JAODAL010000510.1:0-285000 GCA_025379985.1 Phyllomedusa bahiana
CCTTGAATGGGAACACCTTGGGAGAATAAAGAAACAGGCCCCCTGGACGGGGAACTCCATGAAAAGAATGGGAAACCCCGGCCCCCCTGTAGGGGGGAACCCCCATAAAAATAAAATGGAGAAAACACAGTGCCCCCTTCGGGGGAACTCCCATAAAAAAAAAGGGGAGGAGAGAACCCAGCGCCCCCTGTACGGGGAAACTCCCATATAGCAGAAGAAGAAACCAGCACTCCCCTGTATGGGAACTCCCATAGAAAAGAATGGGAGAACACAGCGTTCCCTGTAGGGGAATACCTGAACAAAATGGAGAGAACACAGGCTCCCTGTACGGGGAACTCCCCTATAGCAGAATGAAGAAAAAACCACCCCCCCTGTACTGGGAATCCCCATAGAAAAAGAGGAGAGAACACAGCGCTCCCCGTACTGGGAAACTCCCCTTTTGAACAGAATGGAACAACATAGTGCCCCCCTGTATGGGAACTCCCATAAAAACAGAGGGGGGGAAAACACAGCGCTCCCCTGTACTGGAACTCCCATAAAACAGAAGGAGAACACGCGTTTTCCCTGTACGGGGAACTTCCATAGAACAGAATGGAGAGAAACCACCCCCCTTGGGGGAATCCTTAAAACAAAATGGGGGAAAACCAAAGTGCTTTCCGTACGGGGAACTCCTAAAGAACAGAATGGAGAAACAGCTCTTTTGTATGGGGGAACTCCCATAGAACAGAATGGAGAAAAAATCGCGTCCCCTTCTGGGAACTCCCATAGAACAAAATGGGAGCATGTGCAAGTGGGGTGGTTTTCTCCATTCAGAGGTGATGTGGGACCCAGACTTTGATGGCATATCCTATCCATATGTAGTCAAATGCCATGGTGGGAACACCCCTTTAACTGTTTGAGTACACTGTGATAACGCTGTCTAGGTGGGAAAAAAACCTTACCCAACCCTTTTTTGGGGATTGGAAGGAGAATGGGGTCATGACTAAGGATCCTCCATTTATTTAAAAATAAAATTTTTGGAACCATTACATTCCCCGAGTGATCATATTCACATTTTTTCCCGTCCCCATTGGGCTCACATCTAAATTTTAAACCCTTTTTTTTTAACCCTTTTTTGTTTTTGGAGTGTGAGGAAAGAAGGGACTCTGGAGAAAACCCAGGCAAACACAGGGAGAACATACAAACTCCTTGCAGATGTTGTCCTTGGGAGGCTTTGAAAGAAAGCAGTCATGTTCTTCTAATCCTATCCCATTATTCCATACAAAATAAAGCTCCAGTTCTATATTGCATTTCATGGTTTTTAAACTGGGTGAAAAACATCCAATAAATAGAAAACACTGTAAAATATGGAGGGGTTTGTGGTTCATATTTATACAGAGCTCCACATCTCCTGCTTTTCATCACACAGCCATAGAGTGAGAAGAAAACTGGCTTCCTGCTGCCACCATTAGGGGGAGCTCACTGCATACAGACTTATACAGCATAACAGATACATTCCTAAGCCTCCTAGTGGTGGCTGAAAGCAGAGCATGACTCCCTCCCTTCTGGGCCACAGGGCAGTATTCCAGCATGATAATGACCCCAAACACCTCCAAGAAGACCACTGCCTACTAAAGAGAATGAGGGTAAAAGTGTTAGACTGGCCAAGCGTCTCCACACCTAAACCCTATGGAGCATCTATGGGGTATCCTCAAAGGGAAGATGGAGGATGAGAAGCGCAAGGTCTAAAATCCACCAGCTCCGTGATGTTGTCATGTAGAGTGGAAGAGGATTCCAGTGGCTGCAACCTATGGAGCTCCAGTGACCTCCATGACCAAGAGAGTTAAGGCAGCGCTGGAAAATAATGGCGGTCACACAAAATATTGTCAGTGGGCACAATTTGTCCATTTTCCCTTAGGGGTGTACTCACTTTTGTTGTCACTTAGGGATGTTCTCGCTTCTGTTGCCAGCGGTTTAGACATTGATGGCTGTGTGCTGAGTTATTTTGAGGGCACCAAATTTACACTGTTATACAAGCTGTACACTGACTACCGTATATACTCGAGTATTAGCCGAGTTTTTGGCCGTGTTCACACGGCTTATTCCCGACGGATTTGTGAGCCGTATTGAGCTCACAAATCCGCCGTGAATAAGGGGCGGGACGGGGGCGGGGCCGGAGCGTGGCGGGGGCGCCGCTCCCGGCCCCATAGACAATGCATTATCTACGGCGCGTCCGCGCCGTAAATAATGTGCATGTCACTTTCTCCCCCCGCGGCGGATTCGCCGAGCGGGGAGGAGCGACAGATTCCACTGTTCTCTATGAGAGCAGTGGATTACCGTAATGACAGGGACGGATTGGCGCCGTACTGCAGCACAAATCCGGCGCGCAGTATGGCGCCAATCCGCGGCAGAATAAGCCGTGTGAACGAGGCCTTTCAGCCCAAAAAAATGAGCTGAAAAACTCTACCTCGGCTTATACTCGAGTCACTGTCGGCACTCGGGCGCATATAGGTGAAGGGATACCACTGCGGGGCACAGAGCGAGCGCTCCGTGCTCCGCAGTGGACTCCGGGCGTCTACGGCCGCCCGCAGTTTCCGGCACAGGCAGCGTGTGTCATTACGCTGCATGCGCGGCCTGATGACGTCACCCGCCTGTGCCGAGAAGATGCAGGAATCGCGCGGGAGGCCGGACAGCGAGGAGGCGGAGCGGCGAGGGAGACGGAGCAGCGGGGAGCCAGGTAAGTGATTGTTTTTGATTTTTTTAAACTGCCTATGCCTGCCTACAGCTGCCTATACCTGCCCTATATCTGCCTACAGCCGGCCCTACAGCTGCCTATACCTGCCTACAGCTGCCTATACCTGCCTACAGCCGGCCCTATACCTGCCTACAGCTGGCCCTATACCTGCCTACAGCTGGCCCTATACCTGCCTACAGCTGGCCCTATACCTGCCTACAGATGCCTATACCTGCCTACAGCTGGCCCTATACCTGCCTACAGCCGGCCCTATACCTGCCTACAGCCTGCCCTATACCTGCCTACAGCTGGCCCTATACCTGCCTACAGATGCCTATACCTGCCTACAGATGCCTATACCTGCCTACAGATGCCTAGACCTGCCCTACAGCCAGCCCTATACCTGCCTACATCCGTGCCTATACCTGCCCTATACCTGCCTACAGCCGGCCCTATACCTGCCTACAGCCGGCCCTATACCGGCCCTATACCTGCCTACAGCCGGCCCTATACCTGCCCTATACCTGCCTACAGCAGGCTATACCTGCCTACGGCCTGCCCTATACCTGCCTATGGGGCCATATACCTGCCTATTACCTGTCTATGGGGCCATATACCTGCCTATAATCTGCTTATGGGGGACATATAACTGCTATTATACATGCCTATGGGGCCCATATCCTGCCTATCCCTGCATAAAGGGCCATATATCCGCCTTAATTGGGCCCATGGGGACATTAAAACTGCCTATTGTAATTTTATTGGTATCCATTTTTATTTTTAAAATTTACCAGTAGCCGCTGCATTTTCCACCCTAGGCTTATACTCGAGTCAATAAGTTTCCCGTTTTTTGGGGCAAAAGTAGGTGCCTCGGCTTATACTCGGGTTGGCTTATACTCAAGTATATACGGTACTTTACATTGTATCAAAGTTTCAGCTCTTCAGTGTTGTCCAATGAAAAGACAGAATACAATATTTACAAAAATGTGAGGGGTGCACTTACTTTTGTGAGATACTGTATCTAACTTAAATCTATTTATCTACTCGTATACTATCTATCTATCTATCTATCTATCTATCTATCTATCTATCTATCTCATATCTATCTATTCCATATATGTCTATCTATCCATCCCATATCTATCTATCTATCTATCTATCTATCTATCTATCTCATATCTATCTATCTCATATCTATCTATCTATCTCATATCTATCTATCCATCCATCTATCTATCTCTCTATCCATCCCATATCTATCTAGCTCATATCTATCTATTCCATATGTCTATCTATCTATGTATGTATGTATGTATGTATGTATCTATCTATCTCATATCTATCTATCTATCTATCTATCTATCCCATATCTATCTATCTATCTCATATCTATCTCATATCTATCTCATATCTATCTATCCAATATCTATCTATCTATCTATCTCATATCTATCTATTCCATATATGTCTATCTATCTATGTATCTATGTATGTATGTATCTATCTATCTCATATCATCTATCTATCGGCATAAATACCTGACAGCTATAATACACTGCAATATCAAAGTACTGCAGTGTATTAAACAAGTGATCAAGCCTTAAAAATGTAAAGATTTATGTTTTTTAGGTCTTTTTCAGCTATGTCAATGGAAAATGAAAAAGTTGTGGATATCAGGAAGACGTGGATGTAAAAACTAAAGAAATTGCTGTCTCCCAAAGGCCATTACTAAGGGCTCAGCTTCTGACTGTGTGAAAGGAAGCTCACAATTTGCAGCTCCGATCCCTGGGAAGATACAGTATAAGCGGACGGGCAGCGCTGTGTGTGTGTTTTTCCTGGACAGTGATTTCATGGATACATTCAGTTTTGTTTAGGATTATATTATCAGGGAATGTTCGGAGACCATTGTTCCAAACTTGTTCTCCGCCCTAAGATATGAAATTGTTCACCTGATAGTGACACAACACAGAGCATCACTGGCATCTGCTCAGGAAATTCCTTCTCCAGCTTCACCCTGTGCAATGATGAGCAGACGCACATGAATATTGATGGAGCCGTGCTGCTTGATAAACACCATCAGTATATTGTCTATACCAGAGATTCAGGAAATCCTCTTCACAGCTCCAAGCTCTGTAAACTGATAACACTACGTAGTGCAATGACAATATAAAACAAAATAGAAAATCTTCAGCTCGCCTGTGTGAAGAGAGACGGTTGCACGGAAAGGGATGATGAAGACGTTCACAGTGGCGTCCCAATGACAAAATATAAACAAACGAAAATATCCAGCAACACAACTTGTCACCAAATTTCTTAAAAACGGATGATTGCTTGCAGCTTTATTAAGTGTTCCAAAAATGCATATTAAAAAGGTGCCGATGCAATAGATGTTAGTGTACAAAAAAAGTCTACGAGTTTCAGGAGACTAACAAACGCTCCCTTACTCATGACATGACATGTTCAACTGAGTATCTCATTATATCTCATAGGGTCACATGACCCACATCAGGTGTACCAAGACATCCATTTAAAAGTTATAAGAAACCCTATATATTTAATAAAACAAAAAACACATAACTGGAATGCACAATTCTCTAATAGTGGAACATAATGTCATGTCTTTTGTTCATACCAGCAGGAAATCTAGTATTAAGACGTAAGATCCACCATGCTTCTCTAGATAAAACTTTTTTGCCAATATTTCCAATATGCCAATTTGGGATAGAAGCAGTGAGAAAACCACAGAGAGGGGGAAACATTGGCAAAAAAAGTTTTATCTAGAGAAGCATGGTGGATCTTACGTCTTAATACTAGATTTCCTGCTGGTATGAACAAAAGACATGACATTATGTTCCACTATTAGAGAATTGTGCATTCCAGTTATGTGTTTTTTGTTTTATTAAATATATAGGGTTTCTTATAACTTTTAAATGGATGTCTTGGTACACCTGATGTGGGTCATGTGACCCTATGAGATATAATGAGATACTCAGTTGAACATGTCATGTCATGAGTAAGGGAGCGTTTGTTAGTCTCCTGAAACGCGTAGACTTTTTTGTACACTAACATGTAGTGCATCGGCACCTTTTTAATATGCATTTTGGGAACACTTAATAAAGCTGCAAGCAATCATCCGTTTTTTAAGAAATTTGGTGAGAAGTTGTGTTGCTGGATACGTAGTGCAATACAATGACAACTACCCCACAGGACGTCCAGCTAAAACCCATCCTCACAGGTCATTGGCATAATAAGTCATTGGTAGGGTCCATGATCAATGGTTTCCATGACTGGGCGACCATTTATATGCGTTCTTGGTAACCGTCATCCCATGAAGCCATGACACTTGTTTGACAAGTTATTCCACCCTTTATAATAAGGTGAGTTGACCTAAGTCAACATGGGCAAGTGGATTGGGTGTAGGGGAAGACAGTGCATGAAAATAGTCTGAGGATAGACCTACTATAGACCCACTAACCATTATTTTGTTGGGTTCGTCTATGCTCAGGTTAGTGGGATGTGTTTTGGGCTTCCTATGAAGTAGCAGTAACCCTTGGATGCTGAGTGCAATACTGTTTATTTGGGGAGGTTCCACCTCTTTCAATTTCTAGTGAGTAGTAACCATCAGGCATGGTGCTCTGTGTGTCACTGAAACCTATCGGTCTATCTTTAGACCCCCCCCTATGGCATATGTGTCAACTCAAGACCCATTGGCCAAATCTGGCTCTTCATATCATTTTATGTGGCCTGTAAGAGCTTAGAGGCAGTGAGCAGGGATGGACAAGGTCTGGACACAATAGGACCAGCTCCTCTTTTTCCTGGATGCTGCAGCCAGTGCTTGACAAAAGTGGTGGCTCCAGAACAGGGAGCAGGCGCCATCTATGATTTGGAGCCAGAGCATGCACATTTTCACCACTGTGTTCAGTAACCCACAGGCGGTGGCACAACTCTAACATTAGCCGGGCACCCGAGCCACACTCCAAAACCCTCCAATGGCACTTTGAGAACAACCATAATGCTGATGTGTCCTATGAGAGAAAGAATTGGGGATTTCCACAAACCTTTTCCAATATCTTCAAAATCCTCTGGGTGCCATATGAAGCACTTATAGTGTAATGTAATCTAGGACGGTTTGTAAAGGGAATGTAGTACTGCCCAGTCCGCTACGAGAGCCTCTTCCACGCTCTCACACAATCCACAATTTCAACAGTAGCAGGCTGATAAATTCTTAAAGGGAACCTGTCACATAGGTTGTGCCCCCCTTGCTGAGGGCAGCACAAGCCAGTGTCAGATCTGCTGTTCCCAGCACTGTGTCCCTTATTCTGTAAGATGCAGCAGTTTTAGGGGCATTTACCCCCCAAATTTTTATTCATGAGCAGGTGTTAGCCCCGCCCACAAAGGCTAGCCCCACCCACTGACAGTTATTCACATGTTTCTAACCTATTCAAAGTAATAGGTTGTCAGTTGAGGTGGGCGGGGCTAGCCTCGATTGGCCATTTGAAAAAAACTGACTCCCCTGAAGGACTCTTCGAATGATCTTCTGGCTGAAAACTGCACATTTGAGCATTAAATACACGAAAACTGCAGCATCTTACAGAATAAGGGACACAGCGCTGGAAACAGCAGGTCTGACACTAGCTTGTGCTGTCTTCAGTCAGGGGGGCAAAAACTATGTGACAGGTTCTCTTTAAATACTCTTATATTTTATTTTCCAACATCCTTAAAATGTCACAATGTAAGGCAATAGAATGAAGTATACTTGCAATTTGTAGAACGGAAGATTTTCATACAAGTCATAGAACTTAAGTTAAGTGTACAAAGTCCATTTTTGACACGTAGCTTCCTCTGCTAACTTCCAAGTGAGGGTAGTTACTGATCGGCGGTGGGTTGCACACCTGCAACGTTTTGAGGGAGGTCCCTCTTTGTCAAGCATGTGTGAGCAATACGGAGCACCTCTTAAATAGAACCACTATAATAAACCAGTCATAAAAATATACCTAGTAAATGTATTATTTAAAAACATTATCAATAGAAATTTACAGAAAAACTGACAAATTCATTTCTTCATTCATACCTTTTGGTGAAAGTGCCTTGAAACGTTGCAGGTGTGCAACCCACCGCCAATCAGTAGCTACCCTCACTTGGGAGCTAGCAGTGGAAGCTGCGTATCAAAAATGGACTTTGAGAACTTACCTTAAAGGGGTTTTGCCAGGACGTGCCTTATCTGCTAAGAAGCAAAAGTAAACAAGCCACAGAGCTGAGAGAGAGAGAGAGAGCTGGTCAGAGCACAGAGCCATGCATAAGGGATCGTGTGCAATGTTCACTCACATAATCACACTACAACTAGTGGATTCTGTATACAAAAGATAACACCTTTTCTCCACAGCAGCTTGAAAGCTCCTTTATGTTTCCTGTCATCAGATAAAGCAGGGATCTACTCAGATAATCACACTACAACTAGTGGATTCTGTATACAAAAGACAACATATTTATCCCCAGCCCCTTGAAAGCTTCTTCATGCTCCCTCTCATCAGATAAGAAGTGTGATCTGCACAAGCCAGCAGCAGGTCATATCTAATAGAAGCTTCTAAGTAACTAAGGGCAGGTAAGGCAGCCTGTAGCTCTCTCAGGCTGCAATTTTTGTAATCACATATATTTAGAAAAGTGATTAAATACCCATTTTGGAGGCTCCCACGTCAACATTACATTGTGGCAAAACCCCTCTAAGTTCTATGACTGGTATGAAAATCTGCCGTTCTACTAATTGCAAGTATATTTCATTCTATTGCCTTACACTGTGGCGTTTTAAGGATGTTGAAAAATAAAGTATAAGAATTTTTAAGAATTTATCAGCCTGCTGCTGTTGAAATTGGGCACTTATAGTGTAAGCAATGCAAAGCAAGTGTATGGCTGATTCAACAGTCATTGTCCTTCATAGCTCATCTTTATTATATCTACTTTTAAAAAACAATAGAAGAAGGCTTCCAAAGTGATAGAAATACAGAGAAAAACTAAATCAATGCAGACATTTAAAGTGCATGATATGTATGGGGCATATATGGTTACAGGTTTGAGAAAAAAGTATACTCAGGCAAAGTAGATAAATATATATTTACTCACATTTACCAAGTGTCTTCTCAATCCAGAAATTCTCAATTCAGTATAGACACCAAGGTTCAAAATAAGTGGCACTTTTCTTGTTTATGATTAAGCATACATATAGGGGACCCAAGACAAATCTTTCTACTGCTCCCTATTTTTGCCCTGCCTGTACAGTGGGGATGTCGCCCCGAAAAGGGCACCCCACCCTAGCTGGCTCACCCTGTTAACCCCTACGCTTACTGTCCTCATGATCAAGGATACCCCACGAGGTGAGATTTTGCATGCCGCCCCAGATCGATGTCAATTGACAGTCATTTTGTATTTCTTCCATTTTCTTACCATTTCACCAACAGTCGTCTTCCTTCTCACCCAGCGTTTACTTATGGTTTTGTACCCTTTCCCAGCTTTGTGCAGGTCTATGACTTGTCCTGACATCCTTAGAAAGCTCTTTGGTCTTGCCCATGTTGTAGAGTTAGAGTCTGATTGATTGAGTCTGTGGACAGAAGTCTTTTATAATGGTGACTATTTAAGACAACTGCCTTTAATACAGGTAATGAGTTGATTAACTTGGTCTGTAGGAGCCAGAACTCTTAATGGTTGGTAGGGGTTCAAATACTTATTTCAGCAAAATGCAAATAAATTTATATCATTTATACAATGTGATTTTCTGGATTTTATTTTTGATATTCTATCTCTCAATGTTAAAATGAACCTACCCTTAAAATTATAGACTGTCCGTGTCTTTGTCACTGGGAAAACTTACACAATCAGCAAAGGATCAAATAATTATTTCCTTCACTGTATACCACATACATGGCATGCACTTAAAATTTCTGCATTGAATGAATTTTTCTTTGTATTTCTGACACTTTGGAAGTATTCTTAGATTGTTTTTTTTAACCCCTTAATGACCTTGGGCGTATCAGTACGTCCCAGGGCCGCTAATGGGCTTTGCATTGGGATCGCTCCGCGCCCCCCCCCCCGCACAGCCGCCGGGTGTTAGCGGCAAATCGCGCTAACACCCGGCAAAAACAGCGCCGGGGGGGGCTCTGCCCCTGGCATTTTTTAAAAACCCATGGGGCCCCGCGGCAAAGATGGCCGCCATCGAATTAACGGCGATGGTCCGCGCACCGATCGTCGGTGTCGGAAAACGAGCTATGCTCGCCAACCGATCACGGGCATTGTGTGGGAGCCTTGTGGGCTCCCTCACTTACCCGGGCCTTTTGCCCCATTCCCCGTCCGAGACAGGAAGTGGGGAAACCGCCACTTTTAACCCAATGCATTGCCTATCAATGCATTAGGTTGTATTAACAATCGCCCACTAGTGGTCAAGTACCACAGTGGCCTAAAATTTACAGTAAAAAAAAAAAAAAAAAAAAATTTTTAAAGAAAAAAAAAAAAGATTAAAAGTTCAAATCACCCCCTTTCCCCCATTTTACAAATAAAATCATTAAAAAAAAAAAAAAAGTTACACATTTTTGGGTACGCCCGCCCCAAAAAAAAGTCATCTATAAAATAACACATTTATCCCGTAGCTGAACACCGTAGAAGAAAATAAATTCCAAACCCCAAAAAAATTTGCTTTTTTTTGGTCATTTTACTCACTCAAAAAATGGAATAAAAATGATCAAAAAAGTCGCATGCATCCAAATGCTAGCGCTAAAAAGTAAAATTTTCACCCCGCAAAAAAATGCCCCCTCCTGACGTCCTAGGTCTCGTACAAAAAAGTTATTGGTCGCAAAAATGGCCCCGGGCGCAAATTTAAAAAATTTTAAAAATGTTTGGGAATTTTTTTACGGTACCAAAAACCTAAGGGAACCCACTGTTTGGGATTGCCGGATCATAAAACCTGTGAATACAGATAACACATTTTATTTCCGAAGATTTTAACGCCGTAAAAGCAAAAACCCCCCCCAAAAAGGGAAAATCATTTTTTTTCACAATTTGTCCCCTTGGAATTTTTTGCGGTTTCCCTTTTATTCTTAGTATGTGAATAAACCATTAGAAAGTACATTTTTGCCCCCAAAATAAAAGCCCTCAGTGTCTATGTAGGTGAAAAAAAAAAGAAGTTATGGCCCTTTCAGAAGGGGGGAGGGAAAAACGAATGTGTCACCAAAAAAAAAAACGCCGGGTCCTTAAGGGGTTAAAGTAGATATAATAAAGTAGCTTTTAACCCATTGTTGGCTTTTATATGTTCTTCTTTTCATGTTTGGGTTTAAACTCTGTACATGACTATATTTACTATTTTGCCATAGGCAAACTTAAACTCTATCAGTTCTCAATCGATAAAGCACTAAAACGTAACTTTTATTATATATAACATTTAACCTCAATACACACTATTTAAAAACCGATTTTTACCTTCAATTTGTCCCTTTCTAATTTAAAAGGAAAAATCCTTTTCTATTACAATCGGGGGAACCCCCCTATTAGCAGAGAAAACCCCTTATACATGATTTGCTAGCTCCCCTAGGAATCCAAAACATCTTTCTTTGGGCAGCACCCTAATCTTTGGTCATGAAACATATAAAGGGTTTTTGTGAGACCCTCTGCAGTGGTAACACAGCGAAAGAGGTAGGGGAAAACACAAATTAAAATTTATCCTGACCCTTTTGTAACGGACTTGGGAGTGGGTCCCTGGACCACCGCAGCGATGGTAAAAACCACGCCGGGAACGGAAACTAAGTAGCCCCCGGGTTTTTTACCAAGGGGCCCCCCCAAAGCGGGGTGGGCTTGTTCGGCGTGAGGCTACCAGGTCGTCCCCCCCCCAGTACTTGCTTGCGGTGGGGCCGAGGTGCAGGGTACGATTTAGTCCGGGGTTAGTCGTGGCAGGCAGAAGGTCAGGGCAGGGGGCAATGGTTCGTGGTCGTGGGCAGGCGATAAGGCAGGGCAGCGGAGAGGTTCGGAGTCGAGAAACAGCAAGGTCTGGTAAGGGCTAGGCAAATGGACAACAGGAACCTTTTCCAAAGGCAGGGGGCAACAAAGAATCCAGGGGGGGAAGTGACGGGGAACCCAAAAAAACTTAAATAGAGACAGCGCCCGGCAATTAGCCAATTACCGGGGGCCTGCCCCCTTTAAATTACATGAACGAGCGCAGCGCAGGGGGGCCCCATGGATTCCCGGGCCCGCAGGGGACGGGACCGAAAAGGGAGCGCGGTCAGGGGAGACGGGGGGGAGCAGCCCGGGCAAGTGGGCCCGCGGCCACCCGTCCCGCCAGGGACCTGCCGCGGGGGGCACGGGGGCGACCGCGGCCGTGGACCGGGGGGCAACCCGTTACACCCTTCCCAACAGTTTCACCCGCTAAATGGTTCATAAAGGGGAAAAGGGGTGGGCTCATCCCTGATAAGCCAGTTAGTGTTTCCCTGCAATAGGGGGTCCACCCAAATTTATAAAAGAAAAGGATTATTCCCTTCCTAAAAAAAAATTTGATTTTGGGAATTATTTTTTAAAAAAAAAAAGGTTTTTTGGAAAAGAAAATAAAAAATTTTTTTAAAAACAAAAAATATTTTGTTTTTTAATTATTTTTTTTGGGGTGGGGGAAAAAATATTAAAAGGGTTTTAAGGGTTTTTAAAAAAAATTTTTTATGATAGAGAAAATGATAGAGTTTAAGTTTGCCTATGGCAAAATAGTAAATATAGTCATTACAAGTCACTCTGTGTTCTCTTGCTAGATTCCCATTTTAAAGAAAAAAAATTTTGAGACTATTTGAAATATGTACATGCCACTTTAATGGTTCATGCACTGGCCTGAAGAGCATAAATATGTTATGTCCATTGTAATATGTCAGAGCTTTGTAAAAGTATGTTGAAAATTGCAATATAATGTATTTAAAAAAAAATTCAAATATCTCTTAATATTCAGTGTTTGTCCATTGTCCTTTGTACCCATAGAGGGAGGTAACACGTTACCCCCCACCAAAACACTGACTGGCAAATCTAACATTAATCAAATGCTGATAAGATCGCCCGCATACCAGACGAGCCATTCGTTACGCATTCATATTGTGACTTTTTTTTGCATTATTTGCTACCTATCACTTTGTACATCTGGGCCCATTGTCAAAAGTCCCATTGTCATGTCAGTCTATATGAAAAACAGAGCGACACTTCAAAAGTAGTGGCTAAAACTTCAAGTCCATCCTCAATGGGGGGGCCCAGCCTTCACTAATATACACCACGCCTTCTGGGCGTGTGTTTGGAGGAGGGGGGGTCTGTTTTTCTGGTATTCGGGCTCCTTGGAGAATTTTTTTTTTACTTGTGTAAAAGGGTTTTCCCCCCCCCCCGGAGTATAGCTGCATAAGCCTCCCTAGTCCCGTTGTTTCCCCGGACAGAGCTCTCGATAGTGCGGTTTCAGAGCAGCACAAGGGAAACTGGACACTGTCCGCTCCTCTCTCCAACTCTCCCCACTTTCTTTCGGAAACTTTTCTCTCTCTCTTCTTCCGCCCTTACTCCACCAGTCTTCTTTAGAGGAACAAAATCTGGATTTCTGTCCCTGTCTACTGCTCCGAGCCCCGTGTCAGCCCGTCCTGCTGTGATCTGGCTTTGTCGCTTGCTCGGAGCTTTGTCTGAGCCGGCGCTTTTGGACACAGGCTAAGACTTGAAGAAAGCAGAAGAGGAGACGACCTAGAAAGATGAAGGTTCTCCAGATGATTCTTCTTGTTCTTTGTCTCCGGATGGGACGTTCGGGTAAGTTCATGACATTTATGTCTGTTATTACGGCATATTCCTTTATATAACAAACAAAGCATCATAGTAGAAAAGGTAGGAAGACGGCACAAGTTCATTGAGTTCAACCTATAGCCCTACAGTGTTGATCCAGAAGAAGGCAAAAACCCCTATGAGGCAGATGTTGATTGTCCCATACAAGAGGAAAAATTCCCTTCCCAACTTAATTCGAAAATTCCCTTTGGGTCATTGTCCTTTTTTAGATCCCTCCCCATACTGTAATAATAGATTTTTCAACAAAGGCAACCAATTCCCTCAATGACTCTACCGTCACAACCTCTTGTGGCCCCGAGCTCCATAGTGTCACCGCTCTTACAGTGAAGAATCCACCATCACAACCTCTTGTGGGCCCGAGCTCCATACGTCACCCCCTTAAGTGAAAATCCACATCACAACCTCTTTTGGGCCCCCAAGCTCCCATGTGTCACCCCGTCTTTCAGTGAAAATCCACCATCCCACACCTCTTGTGGGGCCCGAGCTCCATGCGCAAGGGTCTTACAGTAAGAATCCCCATCACAACCCCCTTGTGGCCCCAGCTCCATAGTGCACCGTCTTTCAGTGAAGAATCCACCATCACAAACCTCTTGTGGGCCCGAGCTCCATAGCGTCACCGCTCTTACAGTGAAGAATCCACCATCACAACCTCTTGTGGCCCCAAGCTCCATAGTGTCACCGGTCTTACAGTGAAGAATCCACCATCACAACCTCTTGTGGCCCCGAGCTCCATAGTGTCACCGCTCTTACAGTAAAGAATCCACCATCACAACCTCTTGTGGCCCCGAGCTCCATAGTGTCACCGCTCTTACAGTGAAGAATCCACCATCACAACCTCTTGTGGCCCCGAGCTCCATAGTGTCACCGCTCTTACGGTGAAGAATCCACCATCACAACCTCTTGTGGCCCCGAGCTCCATAGTGTCACCGCTCTTACGGTGAAGAATCCACCATCACAACCTCTTGTGGCCCCGAGCTCCATATTTGTCACCGTTTCTTACGGTGAAGAATCCACCATCACAACCTCTTGTGGCCCCGAGCTCCATAGTGTCACCGCTCTAACAGTGAAGAATCCACCATCACAACCTCTTGTGGCCCCGAGCTCCATAGTGTCACCGCTCTTACAGTAAAGAATTCACCATCACAACCTCTTGTGGCCCCAACCTCCATAGTGTCACCGCCCTTACAGTAAAGAATCCCCATGGTGCGGGTGGTGAAACCTTCTTTCCTCTGGACATGTAGGATGACCCTCTTGTCGTTGTGTAAAACGGTTGTGCAAAATATCTCTGACATATTGCATAGCGCTGTACCGAGAAGGCTCACACTCTGACTCCTGTACCTGATAGGGTTCACAATCTAAGTTCCTTATCTCAAACGCATATTGTATAAAAATCAATGTATATGAAGTTATAAACTTTATTGGTGAGCCAAAACACATACTATAGACCCAACCCAAAGAGCTTACAATCTATTCAGCATGCTGTGGCTTAATTAATTTTAACTCTGTTCATCCCAGTTCTCAAAGCCAGCATACCTCATGCTTCATCCGTTGTGGTTGTGGTTGTGGTTGTGGGGTTGCTCTGATGATAATATTAAGGCAAAAACATCTGCACTGGAACTAAAAATGTAAATAAGTCAATGAAATCGTGTCCAGGTGTTGTGGGACTACTAGTTCTGGTACTACTACTCCCAACATTACGAGGCAGCTAGAAAAGCCTAACTATTGCCTATCTCAGTGGTCTACAAAGTGCGGCTCTCCAGCTGTTGGGAAACTACAACTCCCATCATGCATTTATATAATCTATATCATTAGGCATGATGGGAGTTGTAGTTTACCAACAGCTTGAGAGCCGGGCTTTGTAGACCACTGGTCTATCTTTACTTTCCGGTGGGAATGAGAGTATAAGATGGTTCATTTTTGGATCTTCATTGTAGACCTACAAGTCCTAGACTGCTGGCTGTACTAGGGTTTTTTTATTATCTCCTTTTGCATTGAATTTGTAGTTGTTTTAGTCTCTTCTGGGACTTGTAGTTCTCAAGATCGTGAGAATAATGTGTTGTTTAATCTAGAGTTAAATCATCCCAGAATTTTGGAAAGATGATTACCATCGAGTAAGGAGAAATACCCAGGAGTACTATGCTACCCATGCAAACAGATGGTTTTGTAGACCTACAAGTCCTAGACTGCTGGCTGTACTAGGTTTTTTTTTTATTATATCCTTTTGCATTGAATTTGGATTTGTTTTATTCTCTACTGGGACTTGTAGTTCACAAGATCGTGAGAATAATGTGTTGTTTAATATGGAGTTTTTGGAAGGATGATTACCATCAAGTAAGGAGAAATACCCAGGAGTACCAAGCTATGCATGCTAACAGATGGTTTGGGAAGAATTTTTTTATTTTAGATTGTGAAAGCAAAACAGGAACAAAATACTTAAAATTAAGAACAGGAAAGTTCAGTGACCTTTCTGACCACTTTTGTGGCTTTAGCTTCATCATTCAACCTCATTTGATTGTTCAGCACAGAAGGGTCACTCTAATATCTGAAGACGTTGTCCAGTGGGATATGTTACCAAGAAGTCAAGGTGGTACATCAAAATTCATTAGGTTTACTCTAGATGACTGAGATGATCCTAGACCAGTGACCTCCAGCCTATAGCAAAACTGCAACTCCCAGCATTCCCTATTAGTTTTGCACCAGCTGGGGAACCACAGGTTGGGCAACACATAGGCAAGACTGACTTATCCATTGGGCACACTACATAGTTGCCCAAGAGCCCTAGAAGCATAGGGAGCCACTATCAGTTGGAGATATGTCCTGGATCTCCATGTTGGTGCTCCTGTTTAACTGTTTGCATGTCCTCAGCTAGCCATAGGCTCCCTGTCCCGCCAATTAGTCTTGTAGCCTTCAGGCTACTGTAGGATGAGAGGTGAGTTTTATTTTTTTCTTTTCCTACATAAGGGGCCACTATCAAGGATGGGGGTCCTGCCTAGTTACCCAGCCTGCTATCCACTTTAGGCCATGCAAACTAATCTAGCCTGCTGGGGCCTTGGCTGCCTACCTATCTATCAGTAGACCTACCTATCTACTGGTGGCTTACCTGTCTGCCTTAGGGAGGCATAGCTTAGTATAATGTTATGTCCTTGGGCAGGACCCAGTGCACTGCTTTGTCCAGGAGCCCTTAAAGGGAACCTGTCACATAGGTGATGCCCCCCTTGCTGAGGGCAGCACAAGCCAGTGTCAGACCTGCTGTTTCCAGCGCTGCGTCCCTTATTCTGTAAGATGTAGCAGTTTTAGAGCATTTAATGCTCAAATCTTATTCATGAGCAGGTGTTAGCCCCGCCCACCAAAGGCTAGCCCGCCCCCCTGAAAAGGTATTACATGTTTTTAAACCCATTCAAAGTAATAGGTTTATCAGTTGAGGTGGGCGGGGCTAGCCTCAGGTGGGCGAGGTTTGGAAAAAAATGGACTCTTTGTTTGACTCTTTGACTCTTTTCTGGCTGAAAACTGCAGATTTGAGCATTAAATACTCAAAAACTGCAGCATCTTACAGAATAAGGGACACAGCGCTGGAAACAGCTTGTGCTGCCCTCAGCCAGGGGGGCATAAACTATGTGACAGGTTCCCTTTAATGCAGTTAAGGTGCCCTTGGTCATAGGTATGACACAAGTCACTATTTTTGTGGAAAAAGTCCACCATGTCTCATATTAGTGTTGTCCATCTATGAAGATGATTATAGAGGGTCTTGCTTCTGGGTTCCCTCAATCACAACAGAATTACAAATTTTAGAGAAATTTTCCCTGAGCTGTAAATATAGATGAGATTAGAATCCGTCAAACAATTAGGTAAGAATTGTTCAACAATCTAATGGGAACACGGACAAATGTTGGGGAAAAGAAGAGTTGTCATGTTGGATTTTTTGGACTGTTATAAAGTTATAATAGGCTAGAATGTACTTCTCAGTGTATACCCTAATGTTGCCCCTAAGAGGTCTACTCGATTTTAACAAAAAATTTTGGGAAAAACTCCAAAACCCTAACCTTGTCCATGGATGTGCTGGGTAGCTGTGTCCCCAAAATGTGTTATTTTCCATGCCCTTTCCTCAGTGTCCACCAATAAAAGGGGAAACTCTATATCCCCCATACATCTTCATTGAGGGGAATTTCCCAACCCCCATTTCCAAAAACCCCTTTTTTTCCACCCGGAAATGTTTTGGCCAAAACCTCACTTTTTGGGGAACTTTATCCCCAAAATTTGGGGGGTTTGATTTTTATTTTCCATGTCTTCTCAGATGTCCACCATGTTTATTTTGGGGAAACCCTTTATCCCCCATACACACCCAATTGGAGGGGAACCCCAAAAATCCTTTAACCTTTTTCCCCAAATGGTTTTTTTGTTTTTGGTACTTTTGGGGGAAAATCCCCCCAAAATTTTTGGTTGGTTACTTTTAAAAATGTTTTAATTTTAAAAAATTAATATTCCAGGATTTATGGCTAAATGTTCCTACTTTGAGCATGGCGGAGAAAGGCAAGTGATGGGGAAGCCCCCAGAAATTTGTTATCCCCTAAAAAGCAAAAGAGGCTGAAATTTACCACAGTCAATTAGTTTTTATTCCAAGGAGGGACACCTTTCAGTTTTGTTACTCAATGTATACCCTATGGTCTGCAGAGTATAAAAAATAGGGGATAACCCCTTTAAAAGGGTTAATGTTTTACTTTTGCAAAAGACCAAATGGGTACAGGGAGTCTTGCAGGAAAATTTTCCCGGGGGAAAAAATTATGAAAAAGTACTCTCCTCCTTTTAAAAAATTAACTAGTGTCACCTTAACGAAGCTCCACGTAAGCCAAAGTCTGACCCATAGCACTTGCCCCCCCAGATCCACCCTGGGTCCTCTATGCATATAATAAGGGGTAACATTTGGTCAAGACAGGGTATCACAAAAGTCTGTAGCAGATGGGGGTTGGGGACCAGGAAATTGAAACCAACTTTTCACCAATTAAAAAACCCCTTTTCCACCTACCCGAGCCTTGATGATATCACCCCAAACCCAGATGCCCAAATTTTGTGAACATCTTTTTTTGGAGTTTTGCCCTAAATCGGGACAAAGAAGGGTTTGGATTTCGGGAGAGTTTACTTACAAAAATTTTTTTGTTTAATGGGAAAATTTCCACACCCCTGTTTTAGGTTTTAAAGGACATTGTACTTTAGTTCCTTCTAAAGGGGTTTTGCCATTGGGCAAGGTTTCTTTTGCATCCATCTTGTAGCTCACTCCAAGCCTTGGAGAACGGGTGAGGTGGCCACTTTTGAACAGATCTCCACATTTATGCCTATGGGAGTTCTGAATATCCTCAAGCACACTCACTCAGCTATATTCAGGACTGCCAAAGTAATACACAAGTGGCCCACCCCCTTTTCCCTCTAAGGCGGGCTCAAGCGAATTTAAAAGGCTTGCCTCAAAATTTGGGCTTTTCCCAAAAAGTCAAAACCCCTTTTAAGGTCCCCACAGCCTGGGAAGAAATTTTTCCCCAAGACAACTCTGACATTTTTTATAGACATATAGCATATATAAGTTGTTTTTTTCTCCTTTCTCACTCTCCTCAATGAACCACTTGCATGGTTCTTAAAGGGTTCTCACTAAAAGGGATTGCTTTTTAAAAAGATCTTGAAAAAAACAATCATTTTTGCAATATGGGGCCCTTTAAAACAGTGCCCTTTACCTATTCCTAGATACCCCCTTTTTGTATGGGCTGAAATCACCCCCTCGGGTAAATCTAGCTACAGACCTTTTTTCAATTTTCCTCCCGAGGGGGTGCCAAGCACGGGTTGCTATAGCTACAGACCTGTTTGATCTCTCCTAAATGGGCTCCCAGCAGGGTTTGCAAAAAGCTACAGCCCTTTTTTATCTCTCCTGATAGGCTGCCAGCACGGGTTTGGCTAAAAAAGATTTTAACTTTGGGCGGGTTTGATCAAAATTTCTTTTGTTTAGGCTGCCAGCACTGGTTTAAAAGTTTACAAACCTGTTTTATCTCTCCTGATGGGCTGCCCAGGGGGTTTTTCCTATAGTAACAGACCTGTTTGACTCTCATGTTTGGCTCCAAAGCCTGTTACAAATAGCTACGGGATTTGTTTGCTCTCCTGATAGGCTCCCAGTCTGGTCATTATAGTTTACGGGAACCTGTTTGATCTCTCCGGATAGGTTGCCACCCCATTTGGCCGCCATTTTAAGGTTTTACCAAAAAACCCTGTTTGTTTCCTCCTGATGGTTGCCAGCACGGGGTCGAAAATGATACAGACCTGGCTTCCACTGCAGCCTAGTAGAAGCCAGTAAACACACCCCTGAATTCAAAATGAAACCAAGGGAATCAATGTAGTAAGACAACCACTTTAAATTCCGAAACCAACTCACGCAACATCCTCTTCTTCTACTATTTTCCTCCGGCAAAAGTAAAACTTACATCCCTTTTTTATGTATACACCCTCTGGCTTACATTGGGATTCTCATCCAAAGTCTTTATGGCCTATCCACTGAGTATACTATAAATGACTGATAGATGCAGGCTCTATCTCTAGGACCTGGACCTATCAAGGGAAGAGGGTCTGATCCTAGGCCACCATATACTCTATTGAAGTCTACGGGAGTTAGAAAAAGTCACAACAGAAACAATGTTGCCCAGCGTCTTCAGATGTATCCATTGTTATTCGGAAACCACAGGTAAAAACTGACATGCAAGAGAACAACTAACACATTCTAGGCGTGAAACGCGTCAGGTTGTTCTCCTGCATGTCAGTATGTGGCCTCTGTGGTCTCTAAATAAGTTATTTTACATTTGAAGACGCTGGGCAACATTGTTTCTCATCTTGCTGTGATCCCCGCAGTCCATTCGCTACTGATTATACCTGGTGAGCTGGATTTAAAGTTTTGTGTTGTAAAGAGAAAAACCCCACTTTGGTCCCCCACTGCAACCCCCGTTAAGTCTATACACTAGAAAGTGTCTGGCACCCCTGGGTTTGGGTTTTGGTGGGGAATTGGGCAATTTTCCCTTTTTGGGAAATGATGACTTTGGCTAAAGTTCTGTGTTCCTACCCTTTAAAGGGGTTGTCTCACTACAAGGATTGCTGTTTTTTTTTAAAGTTTTTGCAAAAACAAGTCCCCTTTTCAATATGTTGGGCCAAAATTTCCCGTGTCCTACCTAATTTCCCAAAATCCCTCTTGTATGGGCTGCATCAGCTCCTCAAGTTTACAAACTACAGGGCCTGTTTTTATCTTCCCGAAGGCTGCCGCACTGGTTGCTATAGCTTACAGACCTGGTTTTATCTCTCCTGATAGGTGCCAGCGCTGGTTGCTATAGCTACAGGGGCCTGTTTGATCTCTCCTTTATAGGCCCGTAAAAGGTGGTCGCTATTGGGTACAGACCTGGCTTCTCTGCAGCCCCAGTAAAAAACCCTAAAAACCCCCTTTAATTCCCAAAAATTAAACCCGGGAAAAAAGGACTTTAGGGGAGAGGGAAACAATTTTAGGGGACAACCCTTTTAAATCAGTGGTCCCTTTAATTGCGGCCCTCCAACTGTTGGGGGAAAATAAAATCTCCCATCATGCCCATGTATATTTTAAATTGGGATTATGGGGGGTTTTTAGTTTCCAACAGCTGGAGGCCGCAGTTTGAAACCACCCTTTTTTTGGGGATGCCACCATTTTAAACCACAGTGGTCATGTGTGGACCTCATGTATTCTCTATGGCATAGATTTCGCTGTCACATTTTGCAGCCGAGTGCTATAGCAACACAGGATGTGACTGCAAATAATAAACAGCCCAAAAGGGCCCCTATTTCCTGTTGGGGCAAAGAAAAAAATTGTTTTAACTTATTTCAGAAGGGTTTTTTGGTCCCTTTTAAAAAGCATTTGCATGTTTTCACTTCCCCCTTTAGCAGAAGAGCAGAGCTAGCTCGTGTCTAGTACTCGGCTATTCATTAGTTACTATGTATTTACATACAGTGAGAAGACCACCCAAAATTGAAGAGATCTTCCTTAAAGGGGTTGTCCACCTTGTAGCAAAATAAAACTAGCGGCTCCTGGGGCCCCAATAAAATCAAAAAACTTATTAAAAAAAATAGTTGAACTTACTGCCACTGGTGCATAAATTTACCATCCCCAAATTGGATTGCTGCACGGAGAGTCCCCCGGACCACCGGAGGCTACGGTTCCATCCAGGAAAAAGTAACAGGGTTTTGTCCAGCATCCAACTTGCAGTAAAAAGGTAGAAATAAAATCACATATTTAATTCTTATGCATTAAAAAATAGAGTTGCACAGAGCAGCTTCTGCTCCCTCCGACGCGTTTCGAGCCACACGAGCTCTTCATTGTATTCAAGTATGTGGACAAAATAAAACTTTTTCTTTTTCCCGAAAAAAAAAATATTATACTCACCTTCCTCTAGTCCCTTTAGTCTTCTGTCTTCATTGTGAACTTCTGGACAGAGGCACTACGGCTGCAGCTCTTCATTGGCTGCAAAGGTCACGTGACACAAATTTGCATCACCGTGAGCAGCTTTGAACGATGATGTCAGTAGAGGCACGTGACCGCTGCAGCCAATCAGGAGCCTCAGCAGTGACGTCCCCTTTCGGATATTCAAGACCAGGGAGACGAGCGCCGGAACCAGGGACTGGAATACAGTATAAATTGTATTATTTTACTGGGGCCCCAGTTGCTGCTTGTTTTATTATGTTACATGGTAGACGACCCCTACAGATTAAAAGTTTGAACCATTCCACTCTGGTGTCTCTTCCATGCACGGTTCATATATTTCGGAGGTGCGGTAAGCAAATTATTCCTTCCCTTCCATAGCACTTGCCCCCCCCAAATCCACCCTGGGTCCACTATTCATAGAAAGGGTAAGATTTGCGGAGACCAAATAGGTACAGGGAGTCTTACAGGCAATGCTTCCTGGGAAAATTATGCAAAGAAGCTCTCCTCTAGCAGAAAATTAACTAGTGTCACCTTAATGAAGCTCCATATAAGCCAAAGACCGACCTATAGCACTTGCCCCTCTAGAGCCACCCTGGATGCATAGAATAAGGGGTAACATTTGGTCAAGATCAGGGGTATCACGTGAGAGCTGTAGCAGACGAGCTTGAGGACCAGGATAATTGCACAACTTCTGACATTAAGAAATCATTCATCACATGATTTATAGTCCGCATGACTATCCTGCAATTTTATGTAGAAACTGTGCTAGTCCGTGCAGCAAAGAAGTTGTGCCAACCTGATCTTATGATCTTGGATCTGATCTTGGACAATTATGGACTTGATGATATGTACATGATAGCCAAGTCACCATAAAGGGGTATTCTAAGTACATTGATTAGCTTTATACATGTAGGTAAAGGTAAATAAAGGCTATTACCAAATACATTGCTGTTCTGATTTTGCTTCATTTCAGAATGAGAGCAGTTCTTATCTCCTGCATATATACACCAGTTTCCCTAGTTACCTACAGGCAGGACCAGATTCGTAACTTGACGCTCCAGGGCCCTAGTGCAAAAAGTGAAATTGGCTCTCCTCTACTAGGTGCGACTTACAATGCTGATATCGCCTTATGTGGTAGAAGTGGCTTGTGGGCCCCCTCAGGCTGCAGGGCCTGGTAGCGACCGCAACCTCTGCACCCCCTATAGCTACACCCCTGTGGTCAGAATGATGAATCACTCCCTGGTATGTTCCTTATCTTCTTAGTAAGTAATTTGCTTGCATTACTTACTGACAAGCTTAAAGCCTTAAGAGCTCTGTAGGCTTATGCACTACAGTTAACAAACCTCCAGCACTAATGTCCCTCTAACAGGCTCAGCTAGGAACAGCAGAGCTGAAATGCCAATCACTGCTGTAGAACCACCCACAGCCTGAACAGGAAGTGGGAGCCTGAAGCTGTAGCACGCCACGCCTAACAAGAAGTGGGGGAGAAGCTGAGACCGCCCCCCAGCCTGAACAGGGAGTGGGATCGAACTTTGAACCGCCCACGCCTTTAAAAAAGTGGGAGGTTTTAAGCTGTAGCACTGCCACAGCCGAACAAAATGGGGGGTTGAAGCGGGAAACCGCCCACAGCCCCCTAACAAAAGGGCTTGAAGCTGTAGAACCGCCCACAGCCTTAACAGGAAGTGGGAGGTTGAAGCTGTAGCACTGCCCACAGCCTGAACAGGAAGTAGGAGGTGGAAGTGGTAGAACCACACACAGCCTGACCAGGAAGTGGGAGTCTGAAGCTATAGAACTGCCAATAGCCTGAACAGGAAGTGGGAGCCTGAAGCTGTAGAACCGCCCACAGCCTGAACCGGGAGTGGGAGCCTGAAGTTGTAGAACTGCCCACAGCCTGAACAGGAATTGGGAGCTTAAAGCTGTAGATCCACCCACAGCCTGAACAGGAAGTGGGAGCCTGAAGCTGTAAAACCTCCCGCAGTCTGAATAGGAAGTGGGAGCTCCCGGAAAAAGCTATGTAGAACCACCCAGGGCCTGAATAGGAAGTAGGAGCCTGAAGCTGTAAAACTGCCCACAGCCTGAACAGGAAGTGGGAACCTGCGGCTCTGTGAAACAAGATTGTTGAGACAACCCCTTTATTCTTAAAATTTTAGAAATGTATAGCTACTTTTTCCCTAAAAACAGCGCCACCATTGTTCAGGGGCTGTGTGCGGCACTGCAGTTAAGCTTCATTCAAGCGAATGCAATACCAGGCACAGTCTATAGACCAGAGTGGCGCCATGTCTGGAAAAAAAACATCCAGGTCTTTTTTAAAATCTCTACAGTAAAGGACCGTTTCAGGACGGTATTCACCCGCGGTTCTGACTTGAACTATTCGTCTAAAACCAAGAGTAAACCATCGCTATTGACATCAATGGAAAATACTCATTGTAATATATACAGCGCCTATTTTCAGTTACTGTCCAAAAATATAGAACATGTTATTCTTTGGTCACTTTCTACTTGAAAATTTACTATTGATGTCAATGGAGACGGATGACAACCTTGTGCAAAATGCATCCAAAATATTTGTATATGGTTATTAAGGCGAATCCGCGTCCAAAAACTTTGACCGTTTGATTGTAAACCAGCAGTAAAAAACTAACCCTAAATCCACATGTGATACCACGTTTTCAGTGGCAGAATATGACAAGTAGATCTACCCCAGTTGGTTGCTGATTGCTTATAGTGGGGCCATAGCTGCTATGGGAGGGACTGTTGATTTTACTGAATACACAGGGGCACTACTAGGGTAGGGGCGCTACTAGGGTAGGGGCGCTACTAGGGTAAGGGCGCTACTAGGGTAAGGGCGCTACTAGGGTAAGGGAGCTACTAGGGTAGGGGCGCTACTAGGGTAAGGTCGCTACTTAAGGGTTTTTAAGGGGGCGGGAACCCCCCTTGGGTAGGGGGTACTGGGTAAGGGCACTACTTGGGTAGGGAAGCTACTAGAGTAAGGGTGCTACTAGGGTAGGGGTGATACTAGGGTAAGGGCGCTACTAGGGTAGGGGCGCTCCTAGGGTAAGGGGCCTACTGGGTAAAGGGACTACTTGGGGTAGGGGGGCACTTTGGGTAGGGCCTACGGTAAAGGGGGCTACTTGGGTTTGGGGGGAAACTACTGGAGGGGCTATAGGGTAAGGGGACTAGGGAAAAGGGGGAAATAGGGAAGGGCCTACTAGGGTAAGGGCCTACTTGGGGGGGGAAGCTACAGGGTGGGAACTCTAGGGAAGGGGCACTAGGGAAAGGGGGCCCATGGTAAGGGGGCCCACTAGGGTAAGGGGGGGTACTTGGGGAGGAACTATAGGGTAAGGCCTACTAGGGTAAGGGAGCTACTAGGGTAAGGGGTTAGGAAGGGCGCTATAGGTAGGGGCTACTAGGGTAAGGGGCTACTTGGGTAGGGACTACTAGGGGGGAATTTGGCTACAGGGTAAGGGGCAACTTGGGTAGGGGGAAAATTTCTCTAGGGTAAGGGGGCTACGGTAAAGGGGGTTTTTAGGGTAAGGGCGCTATGGGTAAGGGGTACTAGGGTAAGGGCCTACTTGGTAGGGAAGCCTAGGGAAGGGCGCTACTTGGGGAAAGGGAAACTCTAGGGTAAGGGCGTACTGGTAAGGGGGCTCTGGGAGGGTAAAGGGAAGGGGCTACTAGGGGAAGGGGCTACAAGGGGAGGGGCTACTAGGGTAAGGCGCAACTGGTAGGGCCAATAGGGTAAGGGCTCTTTGGGGGGGTACAGGGGAAGGGGCTATAGGGGGAAGGGGGGCTCTGGGTAAGGGGTACTAGGGTAGGGGCAACTAGGGTAGGGGGGTACTAGGGTAAGCCTACTAGGTTAAAGGGGCTACTTGGGTAAAGGGGCTACTGGGTGGGGCTACTAGGTAGGGCCTACTAGGGGGAGGGGGTACTGGTAAGGGCTACGGTAAGGGGCGCACTGGGTAAGGGGCTACAGGGTTGGGTCACTAGGGTAGGGGTACTAGGGAAGGCCACTAGGGTAAGGGGCTACTAGGGTGGGGGTTGGGGTACTAGGAAGGGGGCCACTAGGGGAAGGACTACTAGGGGAGGGTCTCTGGGTAAAGGGGGGGCTACGGGTAATGGCACTAGGGTAAAGGGGGTACTGGGTAGGGGGGAACTAGGTAAGGGCCTATAGGGTAGGGGCTACTAGGTTAGGGGCTACTAGGGGGAAGGGGGCTACTAGGGTAGGGGCTAAAAGGGGAGGGGCTATAGGGAAAGGGGGGTTTCAGGGTAGGGGCGCTACTAGGGTAGGGGCGCTACTAGGGAAAAAGGGCCTACTAGGGTGGGAAGGGGGGGCTACTTGGTAGGGGCACTTTGGGGGGGGAGCTACTAGGGTAAGGGAGCTACTAGGGTAGGTGTGCTACTAGGGTAAGGGCACTACTAGGGTAAGGGCACTACTTGGGTAGGGGCACTACTTGGGGGTGGGAGAGAAATGGGTAGGGGCGCACGGGGGTAGGGGCGCCAGCAGTACTCTTGTTAGGGCCCAAATTTAAAAAAAGGGAACCACTGATATGGTTCAAGATAGGAACTGGTAATGGGCAGGGGGGCAGATGCTCCAGCTTTGGGGGGAACCTGTGGATACAGAAGTAGCATCCTATGGTTCTCCTGACATCTCCCCGGGAGACTCTTTTAAGCGCTATTTTGGAATTCTAAATTCCAAAGGCGGAAGAATTCTGGAGAAAATTGAGCATCTTCACGGTCAAACCAGTTCCATCTGTGTAACAAGAGGTGAAGCTGACATCACTTGACAAGATTGTTGCTTGCTGTGGTTGATAAATAACAGTGAAGAGAGGACACGGAGGAGGGAGCGACATGGTGGAGCCGACACCGGCTTTAATTCGGCTGTAATGAATCCAATCATGTCAATGTCTGTTCTCTGAGCTCTCCAGCAGATGTGAGGAAGGAAGGCCGCGCTCGTTCACTTCACTATAACTGGGCACAATGGAAAGCTGCATTTTGTGCTTTGTGAATAACTGTGCTTTATAGACAACAATTCGGAGGGGGGGAGGGGGTGTCATGGAGTGAAGAGGAAGCAGGCGCACCTGAGCCTGGTTCCTGGAGGGGCTCAAAAAACCCAGTCACATTAGAAGACACTAGGATTAGGAATGTTGCATTGTAGGTGGGGCCCTGTTGCAGATTTGTACATGGCAGCCCATTTGCCTTTGCCCTTAACCTTTTTCTTATGAAATAAAATGTGTTTATGGACCAGAATTTAATTTTTTTTTTACTATAATATAATTTAATACAGCAGAGGTACTTAAAATTAATATAGAAAAATATTGAAACAATAAAAAAGTTAATACAAAATAATTTTAATTGAGTAGATAATAAATGTTATTTAAAAGTATAAAAACAGTGTATAAGATAACAAAGAACAGTATAGTAAAGTATAATATAATTTGATATAGTACAATATAGTATAGTATTACAGCATAGTATAATATGTATAAGATAAAGTACAGTATAATACAATATGTATAGTATATTATTATATAGTATAATATAGTGTATAATATAACATAACATAGTACAGTATAGTATAATTAAATATCGTAAAAAATATAGTAAAAAAATAAGGGAAAATACAGTATAATATAATTTTAAAATTATAGTATAATAAAAGCATAAAACAATATAGTTTTAGCATAAAAAAAGAACATATAGAAATAAAAAATTATATTTAGTACGGAAAAAATAATTTTAATTTTAGTATAATAAAATAAAAGTTTTGTAAAATTTTTAAAAATAAAATGGGAAAGGGTCACGTCCCCAAAGGGAAGAATTTGGATCCACGGGAAAAAACCGCAAGCAAAGGGGTGAAAGGGCCACCCCGGGGAAAGGGAATTAAGTGGGTCCCGGTTTTAACCAACCCCGCCCAAACCCGGGAAATGGACTTGCTGCGGGTGGGCTACCGGGGTCTTTCCCCCCTAAAGGGGATTGCTTGGGGTGGAAAGCCGGGGTTTTATGGGTTTGGGGGCAGAATCGTCGGGGCAGGTTTGGGTATTTCGGGGAAGGCAGTAAGGTCGGGGCAGGGGGGGACAGTTTCCCGTGGTCGTGGACGGGCACAAAGGCAGGGCAGGGGGCAAAAAAAGCGGGGGGGGAAAAGGAAGCTAAGGGGAAACGGTACCGGTATATCAGGAAAAAAGGCCCTTAAAACCCGTTTTTTCTCTATAGGCAAAAAAGGGCACTAAAAGACCCGGAAAACGCCCCCAAAGGAAGGGGCCGGGCTTAAAATAAGGGAAAGGGGCCCGGCAATACCCCCAAATTTTCCCGGGTCCCACCGGGCCCCTTTTAAAATTCTTCGCATTTTGCCGGCGCCCCCCGGCGGGGTCTTAGATGCCCGGGGACGCGCGCCCCGGGGAAAAGCCTGGAAAAAATGAAAACAGGAGCGCGGCCCGGGTTTAAGTAGGAGAGACCCGGGGCCCGGGCCGGGTGAGCGCGCCCCCCGCCCACATCCCGGGGGGCCCGTGGGGGCTTTGGGGGGGGAGACCGCGGGTGTCCCCCGCGCCCCCGGGACGGCGGCCCCCGGGGCCCCCCCCTGCATTACCCCCCCCCCCCCTTCGGCCCTCCCCCCCTTCTGGTCCGGAAAAAACCTCTGAATTATTTCCCGATCCGAATATTGTTTTCTGGTTTTCCCAGGGACCTCTCTTTCGGCCCGAACCCCCTCCATTTTTTGAAAAAAAATCGTTTTCCCTTGACCGTCTTAAAATTTTAGAATCCCCTTTTACATTTAAAGACATGGGTTTGGGGGTGGGCCCTCAGGGGGGTTGGGGGGAGAAAGTCCCCGGGAAGCGATTAAGGAGCCCGGTTTTAGCAGGGAAAACAGGGAAAGGAAAGTTGGGGAAACCCTCATGGGGGGGGGGAAAAGGGGGGAGTTGTATGCTAGGGGTTTTAAATGCGCTTGAGCACCTCAAATTTGCCCCCAGGAACCGGGGACCCACCCAAAAAGCGGGGAAACCCTTTAAAAAGGGTTTTATTTTTAAAGCCGACAACCACCCCTTTGTCCCCGGGGGGGAAAAGGGTTTGGGGAGATTTTTCGCTTTTTGTGGGCTTGGGGCCTTTGGGGGCGGGGGGGGCCTGGAAGTACGAATGGCAAAGTCTTTTTCCAGATATTTTTTCAGGTCCGGGCCAGCTTTTCCCAAAGGGCGGGGCCCTTTCCGGGGGCGAGAAAGGGGGGGGGGGCCGGGGGGGGGAATGTGGCCCGTGGGAACAATAAAAAAAGGGAAAAGCAGTTTCCAGCAGTTTCCCCGAGTCCAACGAGTTAAAACCGAAAACTGGGCCCAGGGCAAAAAGCTGGACCAATCACCCTGGCGTGCGGGGGACAAAGTGGGGGCAGGTAGAAAAAACCTAGGGCCCTGGTTTACTCCCCCTTCTCCCCGGGCCCTTTTGGACGGGGGGGGGTTTAGGCCAAAAAAAATTTCCAAATTTTTCCTTTGGGTATTTGGGTTACAGGGGGAGCGCCCAGAATCTGGAAACAAATGAACGCCAGGGTTTTCCGACACTATTTTTGCTGCGGGAACCCATGCAGCCGAAAAATATTCAGAAAAAATAGACTGGCAAGGCAGGAGTGAGGGTAGGCCCGGCAGGGGGATAAAGTGGGACTTTCTTAGAAAATCGGTTTCAGTGACCACCCAGATCACGGTGTTGGCCCCGGGAAAAAGGGGGGAGATCCCCTGATAAAATCCATGGCACATGGGTCCCCCGGGCACTGGGTATAGGTAGAGGGCAGGAGCAACCTGCCCGGGTTTTTAGACGAGGAGACTTTTTCTGGGCAAAGAAGCGCAAAGGGCCCCCACGAACTACGAAAATCCTGGGCTAGGGTCCCGGGCCCCCCATAGAAAAGGGAGGGTGAGAAAACGGACCCCTGTACTCCTGGGGGCCCCGCCATTCGGGGGAAAAGCCCCCTGACAATATCTTCTTCCGAAGAGCTTGGGGCGGAAAGTATGTCTTTGCCGGGAAAGGGAAAGTGTTGAGGATCTACTGGGGCGGCAGAGAAGAGCCCCTTTTGGAGGGATAATATGGGGTGGGTTGGCTCTTTTCCAGTCACACCGAAAAACCCCGGGAGAGGGCGTCGGCCTTGACATTTCGCTCCCCCGGGCGAAAATGAAAAGAGAAAATTAAACCGGGGGGAAGAAGAGAGACCAACGGGGCCTGGCGTGGGTTTTAAGGGTTTGGGAAGTCTGGGAGAAAACAGCAGGTTTTTTTGGTCGGTTTTAAAAAGCTGGGCAGGGTGACGAGACCCCTTTCCAAAAGATTTCCGCCACCCCTCCAAGCCAGCCCTTTATGGGCCCGAAATTCCCCGGGCGCCCATAAGTATTCCTTTCAGCCGAAAGGGAAAAAAATTTTCCCAAAAAAAAACCCGCAAGTAGGGTTTTGCCTTTGGGGCCCTTTCCGGGAGAGGGGTTTGGGCCCCGGGCCCCCCCCGAGGAGGCGTCGACCTCGAGAAAAAAAATTGGTTGTTCGTATCAGGGCCCAGAGAGCACTGGCGCTGAGGGCGGAAGGGACATTTTAAAATTTGAGAAAAGGGTTTCCCGCGTGGTTGGGCCCGAGCCCTTTGGATTTGGTTCTTTTTGGTTTTAAAGCCAAATATGGGAGACACCAACGGGAAAAATGTGGTATAAATTTCCCGTAAAAAGTTGGGGAACCCCAGGGAAACCCTTTGTAGGCTCGGGGGGACCCACCGGGGCCCCGGCCCCCTTTTAGGAAAGGCAGACAAAATTTTTCGGGAACCATCTGTAGACCCTTGTCAAAATGATGTAGCCCAAGGGAAAAGGGAGGCTCTCTGATTGGAAAAATGGGACTTCTCAAAATTTTTTGGGATATAGGCCCGGGTTTGGGCCCTTTGGGCGTTAGGGCCTGGCGCAAAGTGACTTGATTGGGGTTTTAAAGGGCGGGGGAAAAAAACCAAATGTCGTCAAGATACACAACCACGCAAAGGGGTACAGTAGGTTCCCCCGGGAAAATTTCATTGCCCAATTTTTGGGGAAAACGGCCCCGGGGCATTGCAGAGCCCGAAAGGGGATGCCAGGTACCGAAGTGCCCCCTCGGGGTGGGTTTTTGAAAAACGGGGCTTCCCCCTTCGTCGCCCTCACTATCCGTATGAGATTATTAAAACCCCTTTGCAGGGCCAGTTTAGTAAAAAATCTTGGCACCTCGTAGACGGTCCCAAAAAGGGGCCCTGATCAAGGGGAGGGAAAGGCGGTTCTTTTCCGTAAACTTTTTGAGGGCCCCGATAGTTATGCAAGGACCAGACTACCCTCCCTTTTTAAGGGCCCCGAAGAAGAAACCCGGGCCCCCGGGTGGGGGGGGGGACTTGCGGAAAAAACCCCCCCTTGGGGAATTTTCCTTGAAAATAGGTTTGGGCAAAGCCAAGGTCTCAGGTAACCCACAGGGGGTACACCCGCCACGTGGAGGAAGGGCGTCCCCGGGGAAGATCAACCGGGACAGTCATAATGGGGGATTGGGGCGGCAAAGTCTTTAAACTTGCTTCTGGGAAAAAACTCTGCAAAGGGGGTTGGTTTTGGTTTCAGGAAAGGGCCCCCAGAGGGTTTGACGACCCCCAAAAAAAAGCGGGGGGGGAAAAACAACCCGGGGGAGGGGCCCCAAAAAAGCGAGAAATGAAACTCCGTCCCCAACTTAGGACTTCGCCCCCCACTTTCCCAATTTGAGCCGGAGCGTGGGGTTGATGCAACCCCCGGGAGACCCAGGAGAATGGACAGAGGAAGGAAGGGGGGGTTCGTAGAAAAAAAGAAGGGCTCCCCCTTATGCAACCCCCCCCCCCCCCCTTTAGGGGCCAGGGGCCCCAGTTTTGAAACCCAATTGGATCCCTTTTAGAATTTTTCTCCCCCTGACCGAGGAAAAAGGTAGGGGCCCTTTTTTTCCCAGGCGGTTTTACCCGGGAGGTTTTTGCTGGGATACCAGGGGAGCGTCCAAGAAATTTTCGGGAAAACCCAAAAATTTCCCGGGAAAACAGTAGCCCCGAAACTGGGAACCCAAAACAGGCCGGAAAGAAACACGGGCCCTGGTCACCGAGGAGGGGGGCCGCTCTAACCTAGGGGGCGCCTCTCCTACGTGTCTAGGTGCGCCCGTTTCCCGGACGCTGAGGGTCCCAGTGGGGAGGATCTTTCGGGGGAAAAGGCCCGCACTGCCACAGTACAGAAAAAAAATTTTTCCCCCAAGTCATTTTGGTCAGCTCAGTTTTTTAGACTGGTGGGGCCCCCTCCACCTCCATGGCCCCTTTTTGGGGGAGGTGGCGAGGGGAAATTTTTGGGGGGGCCTTTGAAAAAATGGGGCCAGACAGGAAGACACGGGGTTTTTAGCTTGCTCTCTTCCCGCCGGAGTTCCCCCTGGCGTTCCCGAGAAACGGATGGGCAATTCCGAGGGGGCCCAAAGGGAAAATAAGGTCACTCAAGGAAAAACGGGGGGGATCCCGGGCAGATTTGGGCCCCTCCTTGATGCGGGTGGAGAGGCCCTTTTTGAAGGTTGGGAGGTTTAAAGCCCCCTTCATTCCACGGGCAAATAAAAAGGCCAAAACGGAAAACGTTTTCGGCATAAAACCCCCTAAAAGGGTGAGTCCCCCTTTGGGGTTTGAGTAGCAAGGCGTTTCTCGGCAGACGGGAAACCCGGGGATGGTTCCCTCGAAAAAAGCTCCGAACTCGGTGAGGAAAGAAGCCAGGGTTTGGCCCGTGGGCCGGGTTCCCTCCCTGTCCCAAAAGGGGGGTTTAGCCCAGGGCCCGGGCTTTCCCGGGGAAAGGGGAAAGGGTTAGCAAAGAACGCCACCTTAAAACCGTTGTCTAGGAAAATTTTTGCCCCTTAACTCAATGTTTCAGGGAGCATTGGGTGATAAAGGGCCCCCGCAGGCCTTTTGGGGTCCCCATTTGAAACCCTTTGGTTTGGGATAGATAGACGGAGCCGTGGGCCAGCGGTTGGAGCCGGGGCCGGGGGGGGGCAGGGGAGCCAAAGGGAAACGTGGGGGGTTGTGTGAGCGGCCCGGAGTGCTGCATCATTTGGGGGAGAGATGGGCCCAGTTGTGGGGCCCCTTTCTTTAAGCGGCTGTTTTTGACTCTGACCAAATGGTGGTGGGGGTCAGCGTCAGAAGGCCCGAGGCCAAACCTTTTTTTTTTGGGGGGATCCAAAGGCCGGGGTTTACTGTCACGTACCCGGGGGTAGAAGTGATCCACTGGACCAAACCCCAAACGGGTTTGGGGTAAGCCCCGCAGGGGAAAGGAATCTAAGTAGGGGCCCCCGGTTTTTACCAAGCCCGCCGCAAAGGGGGGATGGGTTGCTGCGGGGGGGGAAATTTTTAAACCCGGTCTTTCCCCCCCGACCCTGAAATTGCTTGGGGGTGGCAAACCCGAGGTAAAAGCGTTTGGGCGAAAAGTCCGGCAGGGTCGTTAGTCGGGGACAGGCAGAAGGGGCAGGGCAAAGGGGGCACAGATTCGGTTTGGGCGTTTGGAAAAAGGCACAAGGTCAGGGGAGGGGGGCAAAAAGCGTGGTCAGGAACGGAAGCTAAAGGACGGTACACGGGATAAAAGGAAAAAAAGGCTTTTTTGACGCTTTCTCTATAGGAAAAAATTTAAAAAAGATTCCGGGGAAAGACCCCAGGGAAAGGGGGAGGCCTTAAATAAGGGCAGTGACCCGGCAAAAACCAAATTTCGGTACACTGGCCCTTTTAAATCTCGCAGTTTTGGGGGGCGGCGCGGCCTTTAAAGACGGGGAAGGGGCGCGCCGGGGGTGAGACTGCAACAGGAGCGCGGGGCCGGGGGGAAAGTAGGAAAAGGGGCGGGCCGGCCGGGGGGAGCCCCGCCCCCCGCCCGGGCATGGGGGCGGCGGTGCCGCTGTGCGGAGACCCGCGGGTTGCCCGCAACCCCGGGGGCGGGGGGCGCGGGCCCACCCGTTTACCTTTTAATAAATTTAATATTTTACATATTTATAGTGTACTATTAAACATAATGATTTTAACATTTTTAAAAAAGTAAAATTTTTCATAGTACAGTATAATATAATACAATACTGTACAATATAGTATAATATGTAACAACGATATAACATACAATATAGTATAGAATAATATTATATAGTACAACAAAGTACAGTATAGTATGATATAATACATTATAGGGCAGTATAAAATTTTGGATATTATACCATAGTACAGTACATTATAATATAATTCAATATTGTATAGTATAATATTGTACAGTATAAGATAACATAGTACAGTATAATATAATACAATACTGAACAATATAGTATAATATAATATGTAACATAATGATATAACATACAATATAGTAAAGAATAATATATAGTATAATATAACATAGTACGGTATAGTATAATATATTACAATATAGTGTAGTATAATATTAAGTATGATATAACAGTACACTATAATGTAATACAATACTGTACAATATAGTATAATTTAATATATAACAACGATATAACACAATATAGTATAGAATGATATACAGTATAATATAGTACAGTAGAATATAATACAATACTGTACAATATAGTATAATATAATATTTAACATAACGATATACAATATAGTATAGAATAATGTTATATAGTATAATATAGTACAGTACAATATAATACAATACTGTACAATTTAGTATAGTATAATATATAACATAACGATATAACATACAATATAGTATAGAATAATGTTATATAGTATAATATAGTACAGTACAGTTAGTATAATATAATACAATACTGTACAATTTAGTATAATATAATATATAATATAACATACAATATAGTATAGAATAATGTTATATAGTATAATATAGTACAAGTTTATAAATATATACAATACTGTACAATTTAGTATAATATAATAAAATAAACATACAAATATAGTATAGAATAATGTTATATAGTATAATACAATAATCCAGTAAACAAAAATAATACCATATGTACAATTAGTATCTATGACTATAACTAATTGCATACAAAAAGAAAGAAAAAATGTTATAGCCAAAAATTGTTCAACGGGTCTGTCCGTTAGGCTATCCATATAACAATTCGGGGTAAGTTTCTTCATATAATAAAAAATATAACATACAAAAAAGTAAGAAAATTTTTATATAGAAAATAAATAACCAGTATAACATAACATAGAGGTTAATAAGCCTATATGTCCCTCTGTGTCCTATGGACTATAACAAGTTGGCGACAAGCAGTAGAATAAAGTTTACAGCCCCCAGAAACTTGTTCCAAGCGCCGCGTCTGTCCGTCTGCCTGGCTCCATCCTGTTAACATTTTCTTGGGGTTGAAGTGCTCTTCCATCCTGTTTCGAGCTCAGCTCTGAGGATTGGGAGTTGGTGCTCGCAGCTCAGGAGGAGACGCTCAGCACTTGGAGTTCCTGAGTCTCACATAAGTGCCTGGTTGACCTTAACATCATGAGGCCTTCTGTCTCTAGTGAAGCAGGACAAGCTCCTTCATCCCTGGACAAATCCTTGTAGAGTTTACAATGTGACCTCTAGGATCTTGTTAGACTGTGGCATAGTGAGTGCTATCATAAGGTGAATAAACTTGGAATTCAGATTCTCCACCGTTGACCCATGACCTGAATGTAGTCTGCCATTTACAGGAGCCTCCAGTCTGTTGGGGGGAGAACAGACACAGGATGTCATAAAATTTCCTGTCTCACTAGGAGTTCATTTTCCTACAGAACAATAGCGCAGCGCTGACCCGTTATAATTTATATTGTTTTTTGGCTGCACTCAGGTGCCTAAAGCCGTCAAAACTAAAGTAAATCATCCCTGACGTTACCCTTTGATGTGCACAGAGCCCGGTGACACAAAGAGTCCCTATTGCTCCATAGGCGTTTCATGTAAGGTCCCATTCACATAGCGTTTTGGCAGCTCGTGCATGGTATCCATCAGGGAACCATCAAAATATGTCAGAGGGATATAACGGAGCGGAGCGGGGTTTCTCAGCTCCTCTCCCATAATGCCTTGTGATATGCAGATGCTTCGTGGAGTGCAAAAGGCAATTTCGAATTTCCACACGCCTATATAGGCGCTCTCCCTAAGGAGAGATCTTCCCTTTCAGAGGCATATAACGGCAGAGCCATAGACTTCTATGGGGCAAAAGTTGTCCTAATAGGACTATCAAAACACAGAGGCTAGGTTAGCTCCGCTTATGCTTTTAAACCTTCTAAGATATGTCCTTACCATCGTGTTATCCAACCCTATTGCACGGTTCAACCGTTGGCACCTATCGTATTTTTCGGACTTTAACACGTACCACCAGTTTCCTCCCAAATTTTTTGGGGAAAAAAGTGCATCTAATAGTCCGAAAAATACGGTATATGGTTTGTACTTTAGACACAAAAGTGTTGTTGGGATATATTTTTACAGTATCCCAACAGATACCACTAATGGGCTGCAAAAACAATATGTGAATTTCTAGGGTGAATACCTCTGTAATAGTTATAAAGTGGAACATGGCTTGTATGGAGAGGGTTGTGAGGATTGCTCCACATAACCTTCCCCCCCCCAACACCACCACCATTGCTGCTTTGGATACAAGAATTCCAATCTAATCCAATCTAGTGATCTGTAGGTATCCTGGATTTGGACTATCACCAATCCAAGGAGTGAGCACCTTATCTGTTTCTATATTTCCTTGTCTCCCAAAGAGTTGTAAGAAATAAATAGTGGGCATGCTAAGCCAATGTTTCATCAGTGTCTCCCCATTCCTGCTATAAACAGGAGGGGCAACAGGTAAACCCCATTATAGTCATTTGTAGGGATCTTAGTATTTGGACTACCACTAAGAGAGTGAGCTACTTCATTGTGTCCATTTATTTTTATATCTCCCATAGAGTTGCCTGGAGCATGTAGTGGGCATGCTCAGCCATTGCTGAATGCAGTGTCTATTGCTGCCATATACAGGAGGGGTTACAGGTATCCTTCATTTTTGTGATCTGTAGGGAATGACCACAGAGCTTATAAGCAATCATACTTGTTTGTTTTTTCTATCCACATAGACTAGTCTGGAGCATGTAGTGGGCATGCTCAGCCATTGCTTCATGCAGTGTCTATTCATTGCTGCCATATACAGGAAGGGTTGCAAGTATCCTTCATTTTAGTGAGCTCTAGGGAATGACCACAGAGCTTATAAGCGATTATACTTGTTTGTTTGTTTTTTCTATCCACATAGACTAGTCTGGAGCATGTAGTGGGCATGCTCAGCCATTGCTTCATGCAGTGTCTATTCATTGCTGCCATATACAGGAAGGGTTACAAGTATCCTTCATTTTAGTGAGCTGTAGGGAATGACCACAGAGCTTATAAGCGATTATACTTGTTTGTTTTTTCTATCCACATGGACTAGTCCGGAGAAGGTAGTGAGCGTGCTTAGCCAATACTCCATACACTACTTTCCCACTGTCATCATATACAGGAAGGGTGACAGGTATACTCCATTCTAGTGATCTGTAGAGATCCCAGCAGTTGAGCCACCAAGGAGCTTATAAGAGACCACACTTGGTTGTTTTCTTCATATCTTTCATAGACTTGTCTAGAGCAAGTAGTGAGCATGCTCAGCCGTTGGTCATACACCAGTTTTCCACTCTTGCAATAGACAGGAAAAGTGATAGATGACCCTTATTACAATAATATGTGAGAATCAGCAGGTGACCAAGCTAATTTGTTTTTATGGACTTGCATGGAGTAATTGTGACCACTTTCCCACCATTGCCATATACAGGAATGGTGACAAATGTCTCTTATTCTACAAATCAGTTAGAATCAGCACCAATCTAGCAGGTCACCAAGCTAAGAAGTTTTCATATCTCTCATAGACTTGTATATAGTAAGTAGCGAGCAGGCTCAGCCATTGCTCTATACAAAATGTAGCCACCATCACCTTATATAGGAAGGGTGACAGAACTCCTTATTCTAATGATTAATGTGGTCAGCACTAATCTAATATATGATGAAGGTTATTTGTCTATGTTATCTCCCATATACTTGTATGGAGTGAGTTGTGAGCATGCTCAGCTATTGCTTCATACACCACACACAAAACCGCCATCATATACAGGAGGGGTATTACTTATTCTATATAGTGTCATTTAGCAACAATCTAACAGGTTGTTTCTAAAATTCCCATAGACTTGTATGGAGTGAGTTGTGAGCATGCTCAGCCATTGCTCCTTACACCACACACCAACTGCCACCATATACAGGAGGGGTATTCTTTATTCTAAATAACGGGGGTCAGCACCAATTTAACAGGTTGTTTCCATATTGACCATGTACTTGTATATAGTAAGTTGTGAGCATGCTCAGCTACTGCTCCATACACCATACACTCAACACAACCATTTGCAGGACAGGTATTCTTTCTTCTAAATAATGGCGCTGGGTCAGCACTAATCTAACAGATTGTGTCCCCCATGGACTTGTACATAGTAAGTTGTGGGCATGATTAGCTATTTCAGTATACATCATTTACCCACAACCACCATATACAGGAGGCGGGTTACTTATTCTAAATAATGGGAGAGGGGGCAGCACCAATGTAACAGATTGTTTCTATATCTCCAATGGACTTGTATGGAAGTTGTGAGCATGCTCAACTATTTCTTAATAAAAAATTTACCCACCAACACCATATACAGGAGTGTTCCTTATTCTACATAATGGGGAGGGGGGACTGTCAGCACCAATCTAACTGATTGTTTCCATATCTCTCTTTGACTTGTAAGTTGTGAGCATGCTCAGCTATTTCTCTATACATCATTTACCTATCACCACCACGTACAGGAGGGGTATTCCTTATTCTAAATAATGAGGCAGTGAGCACCAATCTAACTGGCTGTTTCCCATGGACTTGTGCATGATAAGTTGTGAGCATGCTCAGCTATTCCTCTATACACCATTTACCCACCACCACCATATACAGGAGGGGCATTCCTTATTCTAAATAATGGGGGGCGGGGATTTTGGCACCAATCTAACTGATGTTTCCATATCTCCCTTTGACTGGTAAGTTGTGAGCATGCTCAGGCATTTTATCACACAACACTCCCTATAAAACTATAAAGGAGATGTGATAGAGAAGCCCATTCTTGCCATCCCTGGGAGTCTCAGTAGTTAATCCCCGAAATCTGACTCTTCCGTCCTATCTGCTGTTTCTTTCTTATAGTTTTGCATTACTTTATATCTGTAATTGATCGGAGTCTGTGAAGTTCATGGTTTCTTGGAGTCTTTGTGCCCTTCTATCGCTTTCCTCGTCTCTCCAGACTGGACCCCTCCGAGATCTCCATTCTTGGAGTCTTTGTGCCCTTCTATCGCTTTCCTCGTCTCTCCAGACTGGACCCTCCGAGATCTCCATTATTGGAGTCTTTGTGCCCTTTTCTCGCTTTCTCGTCCCCTCCCGACTGGACCCCTCCGAGATCTCCATTCTTTTGGAGTCTTTGTGCCCTTCTATCGCTTTCCTCGTCTCTTCAGACTGGACCCCTCCGAGATCTCCATTCTTGGAGTCTTTGTGCCCTTCTATCGCTTTCCTCGTCTCTCCAGACTGGACCCCTCCGAGATCTCCATTCTTGGAGTCTTTGTGCCCTTCTATCGCTTTCCTCGTCTCTCCAGACTGAACCCCTCCGAGATCTCCATTCTTGGAGTCTTTGTGCACATATAACGCTTTCCTCGTCTTTCCAGACTGGACCCCTCCGAGATCTCCATTCTAGGAGTCTTTGTGCCCTTCTATCGCTTTCCTCGTCTCTCCAGACTGAACCCCTCCGAGATCTCCATTCTTGGAGTCTTTGTGCCCTTCTATCGCTTTCCTCGTCTCTCCAGACTGGACCCCTCCGAGATCTCCATTCTTGGAGTTGTTTTGCTGATTGGCTCTCGGCTCTGGGGAGACACTGAGACGCGTCACGGCCGGAGGAGGCCCCGACTGTATTTATTTTTGCTTCCAGAGAACTTCCCTTTTTTGCATTTTCCTCCCTATCTGATCCGCCGAGCGCCTCTGTCCAGGCACCCGCCTGTGCGGCTTTATCTGATAATGGCCTAAAGTGGTGCCAGCTGGCCGGAGTGTGACGCAGGGAGCGACGCTGCCCGGGGATTGGCCGTGCCACCTTGCGGCCCTTCTGAGAGGGCCACCGAGCATCACCCTTAACTTTCGACAATGGGAAGTAAAAGTAAGATTTAGTAGGACTTTATCCTTATGGGTTTCTTAGTGCTGAGTCAGTGTAGGATGAAGCTTAGGGAAGCAAACCTTCATGGCGGAGAGCCGCAACCAGAGTGGATGTGTAAGGAGCCGGTCTGGTGCATCCAGATAAGGGTTGTTTTTTTGTGCTTACAGGAAGCAGTGCACAATAGTGACTACTCTGGTCTGTGACCCGCTACAGGGTTTGGATGGGAGCCCCCGTCATTAATTACACCTCCTATTAATCCAGTGCGGAGCTTCCGTGTGTCCGTCCTCACCCCTGTGAGCAGGAAGTTGCCCACACATCCAGAGGGCAGGATACTATTTTTACTATGCGACTGACTAACCGACACGTGGTGACAAAGAGGGAAACTCCAGCTCCCTAACCTGCTGCTGAGTGACACAGGAGGACTTGCCCGTCAGTCAGTGACTGTTCATGGAAATAAACCGCCACTATCCTCACCCGTACAACCCTAATGCGTCGGTCAGTCATACACGCGAAACAATGGAGGTGGAGGCTCCAGATGGAATACGGCCATGTCCACACAGCACTGGAGTCTCGGCAGATTCCATATTTAGAGGGGTTGTCTCACTACAAGGATCGCTGCTTTTTATGTTAAAGATCTTGCAAAAACAAGTCACTTTGCAATATGTGTCCATTACCAGTGTCCTACCTATTCCTAGATATCCCCTCTTGTATGGGCTGCATCAGCTCCTCAGGTCGCTATAGCTACAGACCTGTTTGATCTATCCTGATAGGCTGCCAGCACTGGTCGCTATAGCTACAGACCTGGCTTCTACTGCAGCCTAGTAGAAGCCAGTAAACACGCCCCTGAATTCAAAGTGAAACTAAGAAAATAGGACTGAGGTGAGATGAATCAATGAAGTGAGACAACCCCTTTAAAGTTTGGTGCAGCTGAAAGAGTCACTGGGCACAGGCTTGGACTGGCCCACAGGGGAGGAGAAGAAGCCCTGGTGGTCGCTATAGCTACAGACCTGTTTGATCTCTCTCAATAGGCTGCCAGCACTGGTTGCTATAGCTACAGACCTGTTCAGTCTCTCCTGATAGGTTTGCCAGACTGGTCGCTATAGCTACAGACCTGTTTGATCTCTCCCGATTGGCTGCCAGTACTGGTTGCTACAGCTACAGACCTGGCTTCTACTACAGTCTAGTATGCCAGGCTGTAGTCTACACAGCACGGATTTTTTCACGGTCAGTTTTAAAATCTGACGGATTTCCCCACATTCAATGTACGGGGTCGACAGCAAATCTGAAAACCGACTGCAGTTTTTAGTGCAACGCTGCACCAAAAGCCCCGGTCCAGTGCGGTTCAGCAATGTTAAAATACCATCGGATTTTGGATGGCATTTTAACATAATCTGTGTAGACATAGCCTAATATTCTCCCGTGTGATTGAAAAGATTGGAATGGTGAAGGTAATGGAAGTGCAAAAAATAAACCAAAGATCAGCTCACCCCCTTGGTTCAATTGTTGTCCTCTTTTCAGCGGAATCGACACCCACATGTGTCCGAGGGGCACGGAGAAAGCATCCGGCTGTGAATGGATAGAAAATCAAAATGTGGAAAATCCTACAGCGCTCTCCACCTCCCTCCAAGGTCTGACAATCAAGTGATTCCCAGCTCCATTACCTTCACGTGGAAAATCCTCCAGGACTCAAGAAATTTATTTGATGTAAAAACGTACTTTATTTCTTCATACAAAGTATGGTCATGACTAAGAGCTCTTTGAGCAGGCTCGAAACGCGTAGACGTGTGTTTGTCTTTTGCATTTTGCATCATGTTTTTACCTTGTATGAAGAACATGATTCAAAATGCAAAAGACAAACAAACACGTCTACGCGTTTCGAGCCTACTCAGAAGAGCTCTTAGTCATGACCTTACTTTGTATGAAGAAATAAAGTGAATTTTTACCTCAAAATAATTTTTCGAGTGCTGGAGGATTTTCCGCGTGAGGATAATGGAGCTGGGAATCACTTGATCGCCAGACTTTGGAGGGAGGTGGAGAGGCTCTTTCCATTTTACATCGTTGGGAATCTTCCATATCTTGGAAAGTAAACTGGTGCAATTTTAATGTTATTGTGTCCAAGGGTTTTCCAAGAGATGGGAATGTCTAAATGAAGTTGAAGGAGCAAAGAATTTGGGCGACATCTATGAATTCGCATGCGCCAATCCGTGCATTCAGAGTAAAAAAATATATAATCCAAGACTTTATTAGAAATCCATTAAAATCGAGCAAATATTCTCATGGAGTCAAAAGTAGTCATACTGACGCGTTTCGGAGACGACACCTTAGTCATAGAGTGGCGCCAACACACCAGGTCTAAATAGATGTACAGGCGTGGATAATACACTGTGACAGTAAAAATAGCCCTGCTGTCTAGGCCTGAACTGACTCCATTTTGTCTTCATTTCTTTGTCCTTTGTCTCTTTCTTTTGAGTATCCTAGAGATGTTTTCATACTGAAACTTAGCCAAGAATTGCTTTGTAGGTGCCAGGGTGCGAAGGACACACTAGTGGAAAAGTTCCTGTTCTCATGTAATGTTTTGAAATAAATGCAGGTGTCCAATTATGATGTACAATTATAATTGGAAGTTGAGCTAGAATATCCTTGATACCGTGTGGGCACCTACAAAATAATGAGATGTTTCTCTTTAGTTTGACACATATAAAGGATTTATGTATTTTGTTTGAAGTTTAATTAATCTTGGACACTGCCCAGTAAGAAGTATGAATATTAATGTTCACCAATGATTATTCACGCCCATATTGTATTTCCATTGGTTAGGGTGGGCTTGTCATTTAACCCTTTGATATCATGTAACAATTTGTCTATAAAATAAAGGCCTGGGGGGGCTTTGCTCCTAGAGTGATTTTGAATCTCAACCTGTGACTCACCATTGCTTTCCCGCGGTAGCCAGCTGGTGACACCCAAAGATGTGACCCTTCTCGGAGTAGTAAGTATAATAACTTATTACTCTGACAACACTATAAATGAAAGTGTTATGCGGCAAACATTTTGGCACTCCCGCCCTGCTACAAAACACCAGTGACTGTCTGTCCGCTGTCTCTGACATCATGTCTTCTCTCTATCTCAAACTAAACCTCACTAAAACTGAACTTCTTGTCTTTCCGCCAGCTAGTAACCAACCCCCCCCCCCCCCTGCTATTTCTGTTTCTGTATGTGGTACCACCATTTCTCCTAGGCAGCAGGCCCGATGTCTGGGGGTTATTCTAGATTCTGATCTGACCTTCTCCCCATATATCCAATCCCTTGCCCGCTCCTGTCACCTGCACCTCAAGAATATCTCCAGAATCCGTCCGTTTCTCACTGTGGAAACAACTCAAACTCTCATTACTGCTCTTATTCTTTCTCGTCTTGACTCCTGTAACTCCCTGCTTATCGGTCTCCCTCTCTGCAAACTCTCCCCTCTCCAATCTGTCCTGAATGCAGCAGCCAGGCTTGTCTTTCTTTCCAGCCGCTATACTGATGCCTCTACCCTGTGTCAGTCACTGCACTGGTTGCCCATCCAGTACAGAATACAACATAAACTCATCACTCTCACCCATAAAGCTCTCCACAGCGCTGCTCCTCCCTACATCTCCTCCCTTATCTCTGTCTACCACCCTACCCGCTCTCTCCGCTCAGCTACTGATCTAAGATTACACACCTCACTCATCCGAACCTCCCATGCCCGTCTCCAAGATTTTGCACGTATTGCACCGGTTCTCTGGAAGATGTTACCCCATGTGATCAGGCACACTCACAACCCTCACAGTTTTAAGTGCGCTCTGAAAACTCATCTTCTTAGACAAGCCTATCAAGATCCCTAATTGTTATCCTCCCAAATTCTGTCACACATTCATCACTTCCTGCACTTTGGCACCCACAGGCACTTACCTGTATATAGATGTACGGTCTGGGTGGCAGGTTCATCCATTTTTTATGTAAACCACCCCCTATTTGTGTAACATGGCTGGTCCATTGTAAACCAAGCACTTGTCACCCTTTGTTTCACCCATACACCCTAATAGATTGTAAGCTCTTGCGAGCAGGGCCCTCACCTTGTGTCTGATCTGTAAGTTCTTTTAATGTGTAATGTCTGTAATTATACCCTCTAAATTGTAAAGTGCTGCGGAATATGTTGGTGCTATATAAAGATTATTATTATTATTATTATACACTAAACTTTGTATGGCAGCTTTGCATCAAACTTTGGTGCATTCCAGACGCATGTGTCATGCAATTTATAGAACAGTGTGCCAGCAGTTTTTTTCCCCACAATATACGCCCAAAAAAACGCATGAGAATTCATAGATGTCCCCCTTAGTGCAAAGTAGAGGGCTCCTTTAATTACGTGATCCATGGTGGTTCCAATCTACAGACACCCATCAATGCTATCTGAAGTGTCTCAAGGCTATTTCAGAAGATATTTAAAGGGGTGTTCCTACCATAGACAGGATATGCCGTCAAAGTCTAATAGGTGCGGGTACCACCTATAGCAGCAATGGGCACCCGGAAGTCTCAGAACGAAGAGCCAGTTGCGCTTGTGCACAACTCTCCATTCTGTTCTATGGGAGTTGTGAGTGTGGATGAGCAGAGTGGAGAGTCGTGCTCAAGAGCAACCGACCCTCTGTTCTCGGGGCCTTGTCCTGAGCTACGTGAGGGTCCCAAGGGTGAGACTTACAACTATCAAACTTTGATGCCATCAAAGTCTATGGGGGAACACCTTTAAATATACTACTCCAAAAATAAGACAGGTCTTACATTTCATATTGTCCCCAAAACACACCGGATAGGGCTTATTTGTGACGAAACAGGTTAGCTGGTATAAGGTGTGTAGTGTTCCCCTTGGCTGCTCTTCCAAATTTTGGCACCTGGAGCGGGTTATGGTTATTTAATTGCCCTGCTACGGCCAATCCCAGACTCCTCCTGTGACAAATCACATACCGGAGCCTTCTGGGGCCCTCCTGAATCCTTCTGGATCCATTTTTCAGCGCATTCCTTAACTCGGCGCCTTCCCAACTCCCAACGGAACTTTTGGGTCTATGCCCGTCTGGAACTGCTGCCTAAATTTGAAAGAGCAGCAGAGGTGAGAATACTTCACACCAGCTTCCACGTGATAAGGCAGGGGAGCGGGCTTACCTGGAGTGTCTTGGAGCTCAGCACAGTAACGTAGGATGATCGGGAGGTGTCTACCATCAGAGGAGGCAGGAGAAGCAGGCCTCAACCTCTCACCATTGGTACGGAGGCTTAGGGTGGGAATACAGGGAACTAGGGCTTATTTAATGTCCCTAGGGCTTATATTTCAAGCTTACTCCAAAAACCCTTAAAAATTAAGCTGGTGGCTTATTATCGGAGAAGGACTTATTTTTGGAGAAACACCGTATACCATAGCTGTAGAAAAGAAAGGAGCCTATAGCATCGAATGACATCACACCCACCCAGGATAGTGCAGGATTTCACCACTAAGGACAGAAAGGTCTGGTGTCCTTTCCATGACACTTGATCCAGTTCCTTCTGAGCAGGCACGTAACTATAATTCATAGGGCCCCATAGCAAAATGAGATGGACCTCCACCACCTAATGACGGGAAACTGAAATAGCAGCATACGTAGCAATAATTAAAGGTATAAATAATATGGCCATATATCAGAGAGGTATAAATAATACCGCCATATATCAAAGAGGTATAATTAATACTGCCATATATCAGAAAGGTATAAATAATATCACCATATATCAGAGAGGTATAAATAATACCACCATATATCAGAGAAGTATAAATAATACCGCCTTATATCAGAGAGGTATAAATAATACCGCCATATATCAGAGAGGTATAAACAATACCGCCATATATCAGAGAGGTATAATTAATACCACCATATATCAGAGATGTATAAATAATTCCGCCATATATCAGAGAGGTATAAATAATACCGCCATATATCAGGGAACCCACACAGAAGTGCTAGAGAGCAGAAAACCAAAAACTAGAGAAAAAGATACAACGTTCTTGTATCTGAATGGGCTCCCTCAAAAATTAAACGTATAAATAATACCGCCATATATCAGAGAACTCACACAGTAGAGCAGAAAACCAAAAACTAGAGAAAAAGATACAACGTTCTTGTATCTGAATGGGCCCCCTCAATAAGTAAAGGTATAAATAATACTGCAATATATCAGAGAGGTATAAATAATACCGCCATGTATCAGGGAACCCACATAGTAGAGCTGGAGAGCAAAAAACCAAAAACTTGAGAAAAACTACAACATTCTTGTATCTGAATGGGCTCCCTCAAAAATTAAACGTATAAATAATACTGCCATAAATCAGAGAACTCACATAGTAGTGCTAAGTAGCAGAAGACTAAAAACTAGAGAAAAGATACAACGCTCTTGAATCTGAATGGACACCCTCAATGAGTAAAGCTATAAATAATACCGCCATATATTAGAGAGGTATAAATAATACCGCAATATATCAGAGAGGTATAAATAATACCGCCATATATTAGAGAGGTATAAATAATACCGTAATATATCAGAGAGGTATAAATAATACTGCCATATATCAGAGAGGTATAAATAATACCGCCATATATCAGGTATAAATAATACTGCCATGTATCAGAGAGGTATAAATAATACCACCATGTATCAGGGAGCCCACATAGTAGCACTGGAGAGCAGGTAACCATCAACTACTTGTTCCTTACAAAAAGGAGCAATGTTCTAGTACAGCGGTCTGCAACGTCGGCTCTCCAGGTGTTGGGAAACTACAACTCCCATCATGCATTCATATCATCTAGATCGGTGGACATGATGGGAGATGTAGTTTCCCAACACCTGGAGAGCCGACGTTGCAGACCGCTGTTCTAGTACCTGAGTGGAGTCCCCTTAACCTGTGGGCCCCATAGCAGTGGCTATAGCTGCTATGGCTTCAGTTATACCCATGCTCCTGAGAGAAGGAGTCCTGCATGAGTTCTCACAGCCTCATTTCAAAGTGGCCTATGTTTGCCCTATACATCTCTATTGCCCCGTCACAGCCCTGCTGCACCAACAGATACCATGAACAGGGACGAAAAAAAACGTGATGTGAACAGGGCCCGATATGTGAGCTCTGCTCTTCTCATTCTTCTTACTTTGGCCTGCTTACCGGGAGGGCCATAATCCGGATTATTTGGTGCTTTGACGGGTCCTGCTACACTCTCATAGGATTTGTAGACTCGTTTGAGTTATGTTTCTGCTGTGGAGCTTTCTAGTGATTTTCGTGATGTGGATTATGACGCATTGTTTTTGTTCCAGGTCCGGTTCCACAGTGTGTCAATAATGATGACCCCAGCAATAAGGTCTCCGAAACTGTGATCAAACACTCCTCCACTCTGAAGGGTTGTGTAGGGAACTTTTCAATCCAAGAAGTGTACGTGCTGAATGTTTTCTTTACCAACAAAGTTTCGGTGAGTATCCATGGTCTGCGTTACATACCAGCTGCATACTGTATATCCAGAGGCGTAACTAGAAGCTTCGGGGGCCTGAGTGCAAAAAGTGAAATGGGCCCCAGTTACCATGTACCACTTACAATGCTGGTATCTCCTTATGAAGCAGAAGGGCTTTTGGACCCCTCAGGCTGCTGGGCCCGGTAGCGACTGCTACCTCTGCACCCGCTATAGCTACACCCCTGTATATATCACTTACTATTATTGACTTCCATAGACCCTACAAGGATGGTACAGAACCAGTACTCTGAGCTTCCCGCATTATTAGGAGAGATGTACCTGGCATTAATAGGGCCCCAGAGCAAAATCAGAGGGGCCCCACCATCTAATGACAGGAATCTTAACAGCAGCATAGGTCACAGTGATGACAGGGGTGTTCCCACCATGCACATTGATGGTATATCTATAGGATAGGTCATCAAAGTCTGATAGGTTGGGGATCCCTGAAAGTGTTGACTCAGAATGGAGACTCCGTCACACTTGTGCAAACTCTCTATTCTGTTCTAAGGGAGTTCTCAGTACAGTCGAACATTCCGGTCACCTGTACTGGGAACTCCCATTGAACAGAATGGAGAGAACACAGCGCTCCCCTGTACTGGGAACTTACATAGAACAGAATGGAGAGAACACAGCGCTCCCCTGTACTGGGAACTTACATAGAACAGAATGGAGAGAACACAGCGCTCCCCTGTACTGGGAACTCCCATATAACAGAATGGAGAACACGGCGCTCCCCTGTACTGGGAACTCCCATAGAACAGAATGGAGAACACAGCGCTCCCCTGTACTGGGAACTCCTATAGAACAGAATGGAGAGAACACAGCGCTCCCCTGTACTGGGAACTCCCATAGAGCAGACTGGAGAACACAATACTCCCCTGTACTGGGAACTCCCATAGGACAGAATGGAGAACACAGCGCTCCTCTGTACTGGGAACTCCCATAGAAGAACATGGAGAGAACACAGCGCTCCCCTGTACTGGGAACTCCCATAGAACAGAATGGAGAGAACACAGCGCTCCCCTATACTGGGAACTCCCATAGAAACTGAATGGATAGAACAGCCGCTCCCCTGTACTGTGAACTCCCATAGAACAGAATGAGAGAACACAGCGCTCCCCTGTACTGGTAACTCCCATAGAACAGAATGGAGAGAACACAGCGCTCCCCTGTACTGGGAACTCCCATACAACAGAATGAGAACACAGCCTTCCCCTGTAATGGGAACTCCCATAGAACAGAATGGAGAACACAGCGCTCCCTTGTACTGGGAACTCCCATAGAACTGAAGGGAGAGAACACAGCGCTCCCCCGTACCGGGAAAACCCATAGAACAGACTGGAGAGAAAACAGCGCTCCCCTGTACTGGGAACTCCCATAGAACAGAATGAAGAACTCAGCGCTCCCCTGTACTGGAAACTCCCATAGAACTTAATGGAGAGAACACAGCGCTCCCCTGTACTGGTAACTGCCATAGAACAGAATGGAGAGAACACAGCGCTCCCCTGTACTGTGAACTCCCATAGAACAGAATGGAGAGAACACAGCGCTCCCCTGTACTGGGAACTCCCATAGAAGAAATGGAGAGAACACAGCGCTCCCCTGTACTGGAAACTCCCATAGAACAGAATGGAGAGAACACAGCGCTCCCCTGTACTGGGAACTCCCATAGAACAGAATGGAGAGAACACAGCGCTCCCCTGTACTGGGAACTCCCATAGAGGAGAATGGAGAGAACACAGCGCTCCCCTGTACTGGAAACTCCCATAGAACAGAATGGAGAGAACACAGCGCTCCCCTGTACTGGGAACTCCCATAGAACAGAATGGAGTGCCGGGAACAAGAGTGACCAGATCTGCATTCTAAACCAATTTCCAGAGGCCCGAGATTCCTGAGATAGCAGCCTTTGATGGCATATTCTATTGATGGTGCCGCTATATATCATACCTCCCACATAGCAGTGCCAGATAGCAGTAGGTAGTAGCCCCATTGCTGTAAAAACCTTTTTAACAAGAGGCTGTGAGGTGAGGGCCATAATGAATTGCACCAGACAAGGCATTGATATCCTGATGTGTAGTGAACATCAAGTTATTTTCTTTAATTTTTGAATAGAGTTACTATTTGTGCAACATACAGTGGTATTATAGAGCAGAGCGTGGCAGTATTGCCTACTACATTGTAGCGTTATCTGATCTGGGGACCAAATGGGGGAACTGTATGTGGATAGTGTTTACAGCTGAAACCAGAAGTTTCCATCCACTATATAAAAAGCCCCATCTGCAGGTTTTTCTCACTATCTGACATGAAATCAGAATAAACCTTCCCCGTTTTAGGTAAATTAGGAACCAAAATTATTTATATTTTTCAAATGCCAGAAAAATGAGAGAGAATTTTTAAGCCATTTTTATTACTTTCTGCAAAGTCAAAAGTTTCCATCCATTTCATTAGTATTTGGTAGCTTTGCCCTTAAGCTGTAGGACTTGGGTCAAACGTTTTGGATCCTTGCAAAAGCTTCTCACAATAGTTGGTTGGATTTTTGGCCGCTTCCTCCTGACAGAACTGGTGTAACTGAGCCATGTTTGGAGGTCGCCTTGCTCGCACCGGCCTTAACAGCTTTGCCCATTCATTTTCAATAGGATTGAGATCAGGGCTTTGTGATGGCCACTCCAAAACATTGACTTGGTTCCCCTTAAGCCACTTTGTAACCAGTTTGGCAGTAGCTTCGGGTCATTATCCATTTGGGAAGACCCATTTCCCCCCCAAAGCTTTAACTTCCTGGGCTGATGTTCTTGAGATGTTGCTTCAGTATTACCACATAATCTTCTTTCCTCATGATGCCATCTATTTTGTGAAGTGCACCAGTCCCTCCTGCAGCAAACACAACAACATGATGCTGCCACCCCTTTGTTTCATGGTTGGGATGGTGTTCTTGGGCCCTTCCAACCCTTCTCCCTTTTTCCTCCAAACGTAATGATTGTCATTATGGCCAAACAGTTCAATTTTAGTTTTGTCAGACCACAGAAATGTAGCTACAAAAATGTAGCTCTTTGTTCTTGTGTGCATTTGCAAACATTAATCTGGCTTTTCAATGTTTTTTTTGGGAGTAAGGCTTCTTCCTGGCAGAGCGGCCTTTCAGCCCATTTTGGGAAAGTACATAACTCGTTTCCCTGTGGATAATGACACAATCTTACCAGCTTCTCCAGCATCTTCACAAGGTCTTTTGCTTTTGTTTTTGGGTTGTATGCACTTTGTCGGCCAAAGCACATTCATCTCTGAGACACAGAACTGTCTTCTTCTTGAGAGATATAGATGGCTGGACATTTATCTTGTTTGTACTTGTTTTATAATTGTTTGTACAGAGAGAAAAGGCCCCTTCAGGTATCTGGAACTGCACCCAAGATGATTCAGACTTGTGCAAAGTCCACAATTCTCTATCTGATATCTTGGCTGAATTTCTTTAGATTTTTCCCAAGATGTTACACACAGAAGCACTGTTTTTTCTGGTGTGCTTTGAAAACATCCACAGGTGTTTCCTCAAATTTTAACTCAAATTGTTGCCAATAAAACCTGATCAGAAGCTTCCGAAGACCTGACATCATCATATGGGTGGTCCCAAATTGTTTAAAGGCAAAGTAATCCCAGTGTATGGAAACTTTTGACTTTGCAGGAAGTAATAAAAATGCCTTAAAAATTCTCTCATTATTCTGCATTTGACAAATATAAATAATTTTGGCTCCTAATTGACCTAAAACGGGAAGGTTTATTCTGATTTCATGTCAGATAGTGAGAAAAACCTGCAGATGGGGCTTTCTATATAGTGGATGGAAACTTCTGGTTTCAACTGTAGGTACTATAATAATATTGACCAATCACTGTATCTTTCTATCTATGTGAAAATCCAATAATAATTGCAGTACTTCTATAGTAAAAAAGGAATCAAAAAATTATTTTACATGTCCAAGAAAGTGCAACATTCTGGTTATATCACAGAACCTATCTATCTATCTATCTATCTATCTATCTATCTATCTATCTTTCTATCTCATATCTATCTATATCAATCCTCTGTCTATCCTTCTGTCTATTATCTGTCTCATATCTTTTCTCAATCTATCCATACTTCTCTCTATCTTTATCATACCCATCAGTGGCGTAGCTACAGGGGTTGCAGCGGTCGCACTTGCGACCGGGCCCCTCAGCCAAGGGGGCCCCGCGGGCCCCCGCTCGCCACACGCAGCATCGCTGGCTCACAGGCGGTGCAGGCGGCGATGAAGCTAAGCGGCCGGCATACACCGATACTGGCCGCTTAGTACAGTGAAGCCCGCGGCGCGATGAGACAGTCGTCATAGGCTGTGCGGCCGAGGAGCGTCCCTGCGTGACGCCGCCAGCGCCGGGACACTCCTCGGCCGCACAGCCTATGACGACTGTCTCATCGCGCCGCGGGCTTCACTGTACTAAGCGGCCGGTATCACCGCCGCCTGCACCGCGCAGGCGGCAATCGCTGCATAGCGGCCGGGAAGTTAAGATAAGTATTAGTGTTATTAATTTCTGCTACCTGCCTGTACCTCACTATATACCTGCCTGCCTGTACCTCACTTATAACTGCCTGCTGTACCACACTATACCCTGCCTGCCTGTACCACACTATATACCTGCCTGCCTGTACCTCACTATATACCTGCCTGCCTGTACCACACTATATACCTGCCTGCCTGTACCACACTATACCTGCCTGTACCTCACTATATACCTGCCTGTACCTCACTATATACCTGCCTGCCTGTACCACACTATATACCTGCCTGTACCTCACTATATACCTGCCTGCCTGTACCTCACTATATACCTACCTGCCTGCCTGTACCACACTATATACCTGCCTGCCTGTACCTCACTATATACCTGCCTGCCTGTACCTCACTATATACCTGCCTGTACCTCACTATATACCTGCCTGTGTCTGCCTGTACCTATCTATATACCTGCCTTTAACCTTATTTATTTACCTGCCTGTAACCTATCTATATATACCTGCTTGTGGGGAGCTGTACCTATCTATATAACTTGCTCTATGGGGACCTATAGTGGTAGGGGGCCCCGAGCTGAGGTTTTGCACCCGGGCCCCTGAGTCTCTTGCTACGCCCCTGATACCCATCTATTATCTATTTCATATCTATATTATCATATATCCATTTCCTATTTATTGGTGTATTTCATATTTATCTTTGTATCTATCTTTATCATATCTATACCTAAGTATATATATATAAATATATATATATAATATATATATATATTATATATATAGTATATATATTATATATTATATATATATATATGTCTTTCCAGGCTCAGAATGGCCCACAGGTGGGCCTTAGACATTCCAGTCTGATAGTGTATCTTTCTTTTTTTTCTATCTCATATCTATTTTTTTTCCTATCTTTCTATCTATCTATCTATCTATCTATCTATCTCATATCTATCTCATATCTATCTATCTATCTATCTATCTATCTATCTATCTCATATCTATCTATCTATTACTATCTATCTCATATCTGTCTATCTATCTTTCTATCTATCTCATATCTATCTATCTCATATCTATCTATCTCATATCTATCTATCTGTCTCTCTTATCTATCTCTCTCTATCTATCTATCTATATCTATCATATATATATCATATCTATCTATCTCATATCTATCTATCTATCTATCTATCTCATATCTATCTATCTCCTATCTATCATATCTATCTATCTATCTATCTCATATCTATCTATCTCCTATCTATCTATCTATCTATCTATATGTCTGTCTGTCTATCTATCTATCTATCTATCTATCTCCTATCTATCTATCTATCTATCTATCTATCTATCTCATATCTATCTATCTATCTCATATCTATCTATCTATCTATCTATCCCATATCTATCTATCTCATATATATCTATCTATCTCATATCTATCTATCTCATATCTATCTATCTATCTATCTATCTATCTATCATCCATCTCATATCTATCTATCTATTTCATATCTATCTATCTATCTATCTATCTGTCTCTCTTATCTATCTCTCTCTATCTATCTATATCTATCATATATATATCCCATATCTATCTATCTATCTATCCCATATCTATCTATCTATCTATCTATCTATCTATCTAATATCTATCTATCTATCTCATATCTATATATCTAATATCTATCTATCTCATATCTATCTATCTATCTATCTCCTATCTATCTATCTATCTATCTATCTCCTATCTATCTATCTATCTATCTCATATCTATCTATCTATCTATCTATCTCCTATCTATCTATTTATCTCCTATCTATCTATCTATCTCCTATCTATCTATTTATCTCATATCTATCTATCTATCTATCTATCTATCTATTTATCTCATATCTATCTCTCTCATATATATATCTTTCTATCTATCTCATATCTATCTATCTATCTATCTATCTCCTATCTATCTATCTATCTATCTATCTCATATCTATCTATCTATCTATCTATCTATCTATCTATCTATCTATCTATCTATCTATCTCATATCTATCTATCTATCTATCTATCTATCTCCTATCTATCTATCTCCAGACTTTTTCCTAGCTTGTGTTGTTTACATGGGGCCTACATGGTATATAGTGCAAAGGGTATAGTGTATTGGGTGGGGGAAAGAAGCCATTCTTGGCTCAGAGAAGAATTACTGGAAATGCAGCTTAACTTACAGTCCTAATTCAGTTCAGGGGAAACAATGTCTGAAAATGCACTGGATAAAATTAGAAAATGAGTGGAATCAGCAGGCGGCATCATGAAGGGCGACACTGTGTCGTTACGGGATGCAAATCTCTGGGTCATTCTAGTGACAAAACCCCCTCCTTTGTATGTGGTCGGAAAGCCCCCTGGGCTCCCTGCTTCACTGAGTTAAGGAAAGGGAAGAATTCTTGGATGAGATTTTTTTGACAAACGTAACTTTCTCCGGATTTGTGCACCGAGCCGATCACTTTCACATTTTGTAATGTTAAGTGAAAACAAATGTTTTGGCTGCGGCACAGGAGGCCCGAACCAGGGAAGGATCTGGGCACAAAGACATCTCTAATAAAAGGCTGTACAGTGAATGGACATGTGTAGAATCACAGTTTAAATCCCGTCCATGTTCTATTGCCCTTTCTATGCCTGCAATAGCCGACCCTTTGTGATTTTTTTTTATCATTTAGGAGCTTACTGTGTACTGCTATATTGCAAAAATCAGCACAGTGGCTCAGGGTTAGCTGTGGCTAGTGTGCAGTGGCTAGTGTTACCATGGTGGCTCAGTGGTTAGCACAGTGGCTCAGTGGTTAGTATGCTAGCTCAGTAGTTAGCACAGTGGCTCAGTGGTTAGCACAGTGGCTCAGTGGTTAGCCCAGTGGCTCAGTGGTTAGTATGCTAGCTCAGTGGCTAACATGGTGGCTCAGTGGTTAGTATGCAGCTCGTAGTAGCCAGTGGCTCAGTGGTTAGCAAATTGGCTCAGTGGTTAGCCAACTGGCTCAGTGGTTAGTATGCTAGCTCAGTGGCTAACATGGTGCCTCAGTGGTTAGTATGCTAGCTCAGTGGCTAACATGGTGCCTCAGTGGTTAGTATGGTAGCTCAGTGGCTAACATGGTGCCTCAGTGGTTAGAACGGTAGCTCAGTGGCTAACATGGTGCCTCAGTGGTTAGAACGGTAGCTCAGTGGCTAACATGGTGCCTCAGTGGTTAGCATGATAGCTCAGTGGCTAACATGGTGCCTCAATGGTTAGCATGGTGCCTCAGTGGTTAGCACGGTAGTTCAGTGGCCACATGGTGCCTCAGTGGTTAGCACAATAGCTCAGTAGTTAGCATGATAGCTCAGTGGTTAACATGGTGCCTCGGTGGTTAGCACGTAGCTAAGTGGCTAATATGGTGCCTCAGTGGTTAGCATAATAGCTCAGTGGTTAGCATGGTAGCTCAGTGGTTAAAATGGTGCCTCAATGGTTAGCACAGTGGCTTAGTGGTTAGCATGGGGGCTCAGTAGTTAGCACAGGGGCTCATGATTAACCTGGTGGCTCAGTAGTTAGCATAGTGGGTCAGTGGTTAGCATAGTGGGTCAGTGGTTAGCATGGTGGCTCAGTGGTTAGCACGGTAGCTCAGTGATTAGCATTGTGGCTTAGTAATTAGCACACTGGACAGGGGTAGATGAGATTAAACTTAACTGACAGGGCAATGACAAGAGCAATACATGACAGGATAGGACCAGTAGACTGAACAAATCTCACTTAACCGCTGCTGTGAGACGATGAATTGTAGTCTTATTACAAATAGTAGGTAATGACATAATAATTTTTCTATTGTCCTCTAGACAGGCCTAGATAAATATTAGACTAGACCTAAAGGGCAATCACAAGAACAATATATGAAAGGATAGGATCAGCAGGGTAGACTAATCTCACCTTAATGCTGATGTGAGGGGAAGATCTTAGCTGCATGTAGTCTCATTACAGATAGTAGGTAATGGCATAATGATCACTCTATTGTTTTCTGGACAGCACTAGATAAAGATTACCTTATATCTAAAGGGCAATGACAAGATCAGTACATGAAAAGAAAGAATCAGCAGAGTGGATTAATATCACTTTACTGCTACTGTGAGGGGGAGAGCTTAGCTGCATGTAGTCTTATTACAGATATTAACTAATGACAGAATGATCGCTCTATTGTTCTCTGGACTGCACTAGATAAAGATTAGACTAGACCTACAGGGCAATGACAGATCATTACATGAAAGGATCAGCAGAGCGTACTAATCTCACTTTACAGCTGCTACGAGGGGGAGAGCTTAGCTGCATGTAGTCTTATTACAGATATGAAGTAATTACAGAATGATCGCTCTATTGTTCTCTGGACTGCAATAGATAAAGATTAGACTAGACCTGTAGGGCAAGGACAAGAGCGTTACATGAAAGGATCAGCAGAGCGGACTAATCTCACTTTACAGCTGCTGTGAGAGGAAGAGCTTAGCTGCATGTAGTCTTATTATAGATAGTAGCTAATGGTAGAATAATCCCTCTATTGTTCTCTGCACAGGGTTAGATAACATTGGACTAGATGGATAGGGCAATGACAAGAGCAATACATGAATGGATAACGGGTTACTCTTTTTCTGCACTGAGGGGCAGCTTTCTTCACACTTATCAGGTTCTGCTGGTAACAAGTACCTCTCTCAGGCCATAGGCGGCCAGGAAGAAGGACAAGTCAAGCGGTCCTCACTGCTGCTGTCATTGCTCACGGAGAGCAAGTCAGAGACATACCAGAAAGTCATATACATTGGGGAACTTTTTAAAAATTAAGTCCAAAAACCCAACCACCCAGTTGTTATACATATATATATATATAATATATATATATATATATTTATATTATAATATTATATATATATATATATATATATATATATATATATATATATATATATATATATATATATATATATATAAAACATAGAATAGGCACATATTTTTTAATGGTAGTGTCCCTTTAAGACATAATTCTTAGTAAATAGCCCCTATGTCTCTGCAGGTTCTCTGTGTGCAATTTCGGAGGTGTGCTATCTAGGCTTTATAGAAAGTCAGGGGAAACATGACCTGGATTGTTTGAAAAGAATGTTTAACACCATAAAACAAATTCCTATGAAAGAAGTGAAGACTACCAGGAATACCCTGTATCTGTTCTACACAGATGGAGCGTCAGGAACATGGGGGAAGGACGCAGGAAGCATCTGATACAACCACAGATGACGGGAGGATGTGACCGGGGATGTTTAGCATCAATTTTTAAGGGACCTAAATTTCATTGACAATAATTCTATTTCCAAGCCCACAGAACTTGTCTATGGAGTTTGGAATTGTAAAATCACAGATACATGGAAAAGATGGATTTTCCGGGATGGAAAGAAAACCTGGCCTGTCCATGTATTACAAGGTCACCCATTCATGTGCATGGCGGGCAGGTAATACTGCATCTACCCTGCAATGGGTGCTACATGCGGCGCCCAATATTTTATGGGTGATTTTGCTTCAGGTGATAGAGTTGTACAACTATAATGCTGTCTATAACTCCATCGTTCCATAAGAGATAAGCAATTGCTGGAGGAGTCTGCTAGCGGATATTGCTACTTTCTTCATTGTGAACACATGCATGCTCAACCAGGCTGAGCGTGCATGAGTATGGGGGAATGGGGAAAAATAGCTATAGGCTGAATGCATGTTCAGCCCACAACTATTGAAGGTGTATGGGCTGCCGTAAGTAATTTCAGGGCCACATGAAGCCAAAGCAACTGAGCCCTTAGCAGTTCCGAACCGGGCCCCTTACGGGAGTATTGCCAATACTGCCCCTGCACATATCTTATGAAGACTAAATAAAAATAGTGCCATATATTGGCCAAATAACAATGCTATACTCTGCTATCAAGCTATAGATTGCAAAAATAATAGACTGCACAGAGCCACCACCACACACGGCTCAAAGACCACTATACAGGGACCAAATAGCAACATACAGTGATAACAAGGCCGGCTCTGCAACAGCTAGGAGTGTATGAGTAACTGTGCTAATGCATCCATTATCTGCATACATCCCATTGATTTGTGAATCTTCAACAGTCTTTTGAGTTCCTGCCGCTGGAGGTCTCCAGGGATGGTCCTGACGATGAGATGCCAGAGAAGCCTCCTGTGCTGATCATAAATGGAAACACTACATTGTTCGTAGCCATCACTGGCAGCGCCACCAACCTTCCCGTCATCCTGCATGTAAGTATAAGCTGCATCTTCCAGTACAGTCATAGGAAGAGCAGAAAGAATCTCTGTATCTAATATCCAACCTAGATCACTATCTAATATCTATCTGTCTGCCTGTTTACATAACATCTATCAACGGTAATATCCTACCTATATCCATCTCTAATATCCACCTGTCTGTATATCTAATATCTATCTGTCCACCCATCTCATTTTCTACCTATACCTATAGATATCCCATATCTATCTTTTTATTATTTATCTATCTTATATCCATCTCTCCATCTCATATGTATGTATGAATCTAGCTAGCTTGCTATATAGTCTCTAATATCTATTTATCTCATATGTATGTATGTTTGTATGTATGTGTCTACCTATCCCCTATCTATCTATCTATCTATCTATCTATCTATCTATCTATCTATCTATCTATCTATCTCATCTATCTCTCTCATATATTTATTTATTTATTTATTTATATATCTATCATCCATATTCTATCTCATATCTACCTATCTATCTATCTTCTATCTCCTATCTATCTCATATCTATCTATCTATCTATCTATCTATCTATCTATCTATCTATCTATCTCATATCTATCTATCTATATATCTAATCTATCCTATCACATATTATCTATCTATACTATATCTATATATCTCATATCTATCTATCTATCTATCTATCTCCTATCTATCTATCTATCTATCTATCTCGTATCTATCTCATATCCATCTATCTATCTATCTATCTATCTATCTCATATCTATCTATCTCGTATCTATCTCCTATCTATCTCATATCTATCTATCTCGTATCTATCTCCTATCTATCTATCTATCTATCTATCTCATATATATCTATCTCTCATATCTATCTATCTATCCCATATCTATCTATCTCTCTCATATCTATCTATCTCATATATATATCTATTTATCTCATATCTATCTATCAATCTCATATCTATCTATCTCATATCTATCTACCTATCTATCTCATCTTCTATCTTATCTAGAGACTATATCTATCTATCCTATCTGATTCACATTATCTATTATCTTATCACATATCTATTCATATCTCATAGATCTAATCTCATATCTATCTATCTATCTATCTATCTCATATTATCTATGCTATCTAATATCTATCTATCACAGATTCTATTCCTATCACATATCTATCGATCTGTATCTCTATATCTATTAATTATCTCATATCTATCTTAATGTCTATCTAATATCATCTATCTATCTCATATCTATCTATCTATCTCATATAGTATCTATCTATCATATCTAGTTATCTATCCATCTTATCTCACTATCTATCTCATATCTATCTATCTATCAGTGTCATATCTATCTTATGTTCTATCTATCATTCTCCTATCTTATCTAATATCTATCAATCTAACTCATATCTATCTACTATCTATCTGCTATATCTATCTATCTATTTTATCTAGCTCTCATATCATATCTATCTATCTCATATCTATCTATCTATCTCATATCTATCTATATCTATCTATCTCATATCTATCTATCTATCTATCTATCTATCTATCTATCTATCTCATATCTATCACATATCTATCTATCTATATATCTATCTAACTATCTTTTCTCCTCTATCTATTCTTGATCTATCTTAATAGTTGCTATCACTATCTATTATCTATCTATCTATTGCTATCCATCTATCTCATATTTATCTATCCATCTATCTCTTATCTATGCTCTATCTATCCTATCTATCTGTTATCTCTCTCATATCTATCTATCTATCTATTATCTATCTATCTTCCTATCTGTCTATATAAGATCTAGCACTATGCTCATATCTGATCTATCTCATTATCTATCTACCTAGATCTATCTCATATTCTAGCTTCCTCATATCTATGTCTATCTATCTATCTATCTCATATCTATTCTCATTATATATCTATCTATCAGTATCCTATCTATCTAGTCTAATCTATCTATCTATCTATCTATTCTATCTAATCTATCTATCAATCTACTCACATATCTATCACAATAGTCTATCTATCTATCTCATATCTATCTATCTATCTATCTTAGTCTATTCTCATGATCTGATCGTCATATCTATCTACTATCTATCTATCTATCTATCTATCTATCTATCTCATATCTATCTATCTCTGAACTGGATATCACAGTTGTGATAAGATATAATTTTTTCAGCTTCTAGGCCTCTGGCTGTATCTCATCTTTGTCTCAAGAGTCTTGTATAAATTTATTTTTTGATGATGACCTTTGTGCAGCTTTCTGAGATACTTTGGGCGACATGTGTGAAATTTGGCAAGGGGACGTCAAATTTCATGCGAATAAAAAAGGCATAGAATGCGCCTGATTTATGAACCTGTTCTACAGGTTCTGACCAGGGGCGTAACTAGAGAAGCCAGGGCCCCAGAGCAACTTTTGGGATTGGCCCCCCTCCAACCCCTCCCTGGACCACGACCTGTACCAGGACATGCTGTAGATTAATGTTGATAAAACAAGGGGGCAAATACTCCTCCATACATCTCACCATCATATGCTACACAAACAAATCCCACTATACCAAAACCAACATTACCAATAACACTATGTACATAAGGACCTGATTAATACCGCAGAACGACCACAAATTACCAACCACATAGTGACTGGGAATAATACCTTACACTTTTACTGATCCGTACACAACGACCAATACTGTCTATAAATAATTATATATAATAGTATAGTGACATAAAGTGGTATATTACTAGTGAACACAGGCTCTGCAGACTGTAAATAACCACCATAAACAGAGTGACTTATAGTGGTAGAGCACCAGTGTCAGGATCTGCAGACTGGTATATTACCACCATTCAGTGACCCATATAGTGGTGGTCAACATGTACACAGGCTCTGCCAGGACTGTATATAGAGACCACCATTCAGTGAGTAAGGATATGGTTTGACACCAGTGTACACAAGCTCTGCGACTGTATATTACCTCCTACAGTGACATATAATGAGTAGATTTCAGTGTACACAGGCTCTGCAGACTGTATATTACCCTCCATACGTGACCATATAATGGTAGACACAATGTACACAGGCTCTGTATACTGTATTGAACCCCATTACAGTGACCATATAGAGGTATGATGCAGTGTACACAGGCTCTGCAGACATATAAGTGATTACAGAGCAGTTAGCCTCTCTTGTGACTCACTAGGTGACGTTTCTATGACCAGTCGTTGACTTTCTCTTTTGTTCTGCATCCGGTCCAGTCGCCATCTTGTGAATCTCCCGACACTTGTCCCTGCAGTCTTTTATGTCAGACAAATATCTTAGAATCCTGACTTTTCCAGCACCTGCCCCCTGGCTATATGGGGTCCTCACTTTTGGCAGGCAGGATTAGATAGGATATATGGGGCGCCCAAAATAGGCAGGTTTAGGTAGCCAATAGAGTGCCCTTATAGGCAGGCAGGGTTTAGGTAGCTTGTAGGGAGCACATAACAGGTTGACAGGGGTTAGGTGGGGTATAGGGGCCATATTTGGTAGGGTTTAGGTAAGCTAAAGGTGGCCCCATATAAGTAGACAGGCAGCGTTCGTGGGGGTATAAGGACGAGGCTTGTGGGGGTATACGGCAGGCTCTTATAGTGAGTGTAGTGGCTGGCATATAGGAGGGCTGTATAGGCACGCAGCCAGTCATATAGGAGCGGGCGCTGTATAGGCTGGCATATAGGGGCTGTTAGAAGCTAGTTCATATAGGGGGCTGTATGTAAGGCAGGCCTCTGGAAGCAATATAGGGGGCTGTACTGTATAGGCAGTTCAGGGCATATAGGGAGGCTGTATAGGCCAGGTCAGGCTATAGGGGGCTGCGCATTGGAGGCAGGCAGGTATATCGAGTAGGAGGGGCTCAGTATAGGCAAGCTGGCATATAGGGGGCTTGTATAGGCAGGCGAGCCATATAGGGGGGCTTGTGGATCGGCAGGCAGCATATGGGGGCTATAGGCAGGAAAGTATCGGGGGGTAGATATAGGCCGGCATATGGGCGGTATAGCTCGCAGGCATATGGGGTGGTATAGGCCGCATGATGGGGGGGCTATAGGCCGCTATATGGGGGGGCTATAGCAGGCATATGGGGGGGTATAGGCAGGGCATATGGGGTTGATAGCAGGGCATATGGGGTATAGGGCAGGCATATGGGGGGTAGAGCAGGATATGGGGGGCTGTATCAGGCACGGGCATGTATGGGGGCTATTGGTAGGGCATATGGCGGGGTTTAGGCAGGCATATGGGGCGGCTATAGGTAGGCATATGGGGGGTTATAGGCTGGTCATATGGGGGGGTTTTATAGGCAGGCATGATGGGGGGTGGGTTTAGGCTCGGCATTATGGGGGGTATAGGCAGGCATTATGGGGGGGTATAGGCAGGCTCATGGGCATAGTTGCCAACTTTTGAAAAATGATAAGATGCAGGAGACTTTAGTGCGCGCGCGGCAAAAAATTTGATGGACACGCCCATCTTGTCGGTATGCCATGCCCCTTCAAAAAGCCACACCACTTCCACCTAACTGCATAATGGCTTGGAAGAAGAAAGCAGGTAGATGCCTCTTATAGCCAGGTGTAGTAGCCCCCATAACCAAGGTAGTGCCCCTTACACGGCGGTAGTGCCCCCTTGTAGCCATGTAGTAGTTGCCCCCTCTGTAGACCAAGGTTAGAGCCAAATTTGTATGCAGGTAGATGGCCACTCTGTACGCCAGGTAGAGCCAAAATTTGTAGCCAGTAGGTGCCCCCCTTTGTTAGCCAGGTAGGTGCCCCCCTATGGTTAGCCAGGGTAGGTGCCCCCATTGTTAGCAGGTAAGGGCCCCCATTGTTGCAGGTAGTGCCCCATCGGTTAGCCAGTGGTAGTGCCCCCATTGTTTGCAGGTAGGGCCCCCCCCATGGTTGCAGGTGTGCCCCCATTGTTCTGCCAGGTGGTAGTGGCCCCTCTGTTGCCAGAGTAGTGCCCCCTCTGTTGCCAGGGTGTAGTTGCCCCCATGTCTGTTAGCCAGGTAGTGCCCCCCATCTGTTAGCCAGGTAGTGCCCCATTTGTTGCGCTAGAGTAGATGTTGCCTCTGTTGCCAGGTAGTTGTCCCCTCTGTTGCGCTAGGTAGTATGTCCAAGCTGTTGCCTGGTAGTGCCCCCTCTCGTAGGCACCAGGTAGTGCCCTTTGTTGCCAGGTAGTTGATCCGCTCTATGTTAGGCAGGTAGAGCACCACTAAAGCTAATAGACTCTATCATATAAAATAATTAGAAAATCCACTTACCTCACCAGGCTCCTGCAGACACCGGCCGTCCTGGACCGTTCTCTCGTCAGCGGCGTCAGGGGGAGAGTGAGAGCAGCAGCGGCTGGTCATCTTCCGCCGCTGCGGGCCGCTGACGCTGTATGTGCGGCGCACACACCGGCGACCGTACATACAGGGCGTGGAGGGGAAGGAGGGAGGTGCGAGATCCCTCCTGGCCTCCTCCCCGCACAGGTGGAGGAGCCGGCGGGCGGGTGAGCGGCCGCTTCAGGTCCGCTTTCACCCGCCTGTAGGAGCAGTCCGGCGGTGCGAAGCTTGCTCCTGTTGGTAATTAAAAGGACCCCGCCGCCTGCAGGCGTGCGGGAGGAACAATGCCAACTCCCCCGGGAGGGCGCGGGGGGGGATCCAAATAGGCGACCCCCCCGCCTACCAAAACGGGGGAGAGTTGGCATGTTGGTATAATGGGGGGTATAGGCAAGGCATATGGGGGTATAGGCAGGCATAGGGGGGGCTATAGGAGGGCATATGGGCGGGCTATAGGCAGGCATCATGGGGTAGTTAAAATAATAAAGCAACTTACTCACTGGTCCAGATACCCCGATGCCGTGCCGCTCGCTCCGTCTGCTGTCTCTCCCTGCAGCCTCTGTGAATCGCGGCGGCGGCGCGGTGATGTGACGTCACCGCGCTTGGACGCCAAGTGACCACAGAGCGCCGGCAGGGGGGAAGTAAAGAGCGGAGCGATCGGCGCTCCATTCCTGACTTACTACCGGAACAGCAGCGGCTGCTCTGAAAGTCGGGCCGGGGGGCCCGGCGCGTTCCAAAGGGAGTATGAGGCCGGGCCCCGCAGCTCCCCGCCCGCCGCAGTGAACTGTTAAGTTCACTGCCGGCGGGCCCAGGAGCCGCCAATTAATGGGGTATAGCGGACGCCGGGTAGCAGCATGCCCCGGGGCCGCCCTAGCGCTGGGGCCCGCGTAGCAACTGCTTACCCTGCTACCCGGTAGTTACGCCCCTGGTTCTTACATAAATAAGGCGCATTCCAGCGCTCAGGCAACAGTTCGGATCAGGTTATCCCCTATGAAAGTGTTCTACCTGTTCTGACTGTAATGCACCCAGAAATGTTGTAGAGAAGCTATAAATGTTATAGCTAAGACGTGAATGCACCTGCTCTTCATAACGCTCATCGCGCTCAAATCCAGCACGGAAACTATGGAATCGAACCAGGCTTTAAGTGAGGATATTTTTATTGAAATATACGTAGCAGCGGTACAAAAATGTAAACTTGGATGGCTTAGCCAACGCGGTTTGGGCACTTGTGCCTTGTTCAATAAAATATCCTCACTAGAAGCCGTGGTTCGGATTCATATGTTTTTCCGTGCTTGGTTTGAGCTCGAATGAGCGTTAATGGAGAGCTGGTGCATTCACTCTTAGCTGTGAGTCTTTGCTGCGGAGCTGCAGCACGTCCGTGCCGGGCATCGTGAGTATTTACAAGGGATTACGAATAACGAAGAATACCAGAAGAACTGAAGGTGAGCCATAAATCTACATGAACTGTGTTACTTATAAATCTATAGCTTCACTCCGATTTTAGTGCGCCCCGCCTCCCGCACACCTCCGCGCGATGTAATGCTCCCTGGAGTGGTGTGCAGGAGATTTGAAAATGTATGAACGGGGCTGCGCCTGATATTGGGCTGAAAAGATGCGAGATGACTGGCGCAGCCCCTTTCACACATGTCGCCCTCTGTGTCTTATTTCCATAACATTTCCAATATCTTAGCTTGTCGTCAATGAATGAAGGTTTTGTATAAGATCATAGCACAAGGTTTGTTTTTGTTTTTTAGAAACAGCGCCACTCTTGACCATAGACTTCATCTGGTACTGCAGCTTAGTTCCTTTCAAGGGAATGGAGCTGAACTGCAATATCAGACACAAACTATAGACATAAGTGGCGCTGTTTCTGAAAACAACATCCCGTCCTTGTGATCTCCTACAACACCTTCAATAATCAACAACAAACTGAGATCTCAAAAATGGTAAGGGTCTGACACACAAAGTATCTCGGAAAGCTGCAAAGCTAAATGTATTATCACAAGATGTGGATAATGCACAAGCAGTCCTATGCAAAACCAATGAAATCACATTGTGATATCGTATTAGCACAGCTACGTCTGGCAAAACTCTACACGTCTACACCTGACAAGCAGCTCTGCTACATCAGTATCTGATCTTCATTGTCCTATATTATGTTTTTTTACATGATGATATCTGATCTGCTTCCTTTATTACAGAGCGATCGCTGACTTGTATCTACATTTGCTTCCTTTTACCAGTATTCCAGCTTGTTCTATCCAGTGTCTACGGCCGATAAGCCAACCTGGAACGTTTCTCAAGAAAATCTGCCGCCAAATAGCGAGGAGCTTCTTCAGTGGGCAAAGGCGAATTACAGCGAGGTGACCTTCTTTGCTGAACTGCAAAATCCAAAGAAAATATATCTGGATCTGAAGACGGGTGAGCAGTAGTATCAGGCTGACTAATCCAATATTTGTATCTAAAAGAGGTGGAAATGTAACATAAAGCAAGTGTTACCATCAGTTCTACATTATTTACACCAGCTGTGCCATTGAGTACAGTCTATCGTTCTCTCTTGTCAGTCATTATTTCCTTTAAATACAGACAGGTACAACATGCCCCCATCAGTGTTAAACTGGGGTAATGTGTCCCACCAGTGGAGTTGATTTTTGGGGTCAATCACTAGTCTTGATTCTTGGACCCACCAGTGGATTTGATTCCTGGGGCCCAACTAATGGAGTTGATTCTTGGAGTCCACCAGTGGAGTTGATTCATGGTGTCCACCAGTGGAGTTGATTCTTGGGGTCCACCAGTGCAGTGGATTATTGGGGCCACCAGTGGAGTTGATTCTTGAGGCCCACCAGGGGAGTTGATTCTTGGGGCCCACCAGGGGAGTTGATACTTGGGGCCCACCAGTGGGGTTGATTCTTGGGGCCACCAGTGGAGTTGATTCCTGGGGGCCACCAGTGGAGTTGATTCTAGGGGCCAACCAGTGGAGCTGATTCTTGGGGCCACCAGTGGAGTTGATTCTTGGGGTCACCAGTGAAATTGATTCTTGGGGCCACCAGTGGAGTTGATTCTAGGGGCCCACCAGTGGAGTTGATTCTTAGGCCCACCAGTGAAGTTGATTCTTGGGGCCACCAGTGGAGTTGATTCTTAGGCCCACCAGTGGAGTTGATTCTTGGGGCCATCAGTGGAGATGATTTTTGGAGCCCACCAGTGGAGGTGATTCTTGGGGCCCACCAGTGGAGTTGATTTTTGGAGCCCACAAGTGGAGTTGATAATTGGGGCAACCCAGTGGAGATGATTCTTGAGGCCCAGCAGTAGAGTTGGTTCTGGGGCCACCAGTGGAGTACTTTATTGGGACACCGCGTAACCTGCCCAGGACTGCAGGACACAGCAGTCCCCTTTGGAACAGGACAGAAAGTAAACAGAAGAGTGGGTAGACCCAGCGCTGGAACAGAGGCGCAGCTTTTTTTAAATTTTATTGAGCACTAGTAGCTTATTACTTAACTTTTAGATGAACAGGACCATCCCTTTAAACACTTGTTGTAAGATTCCCCTGCAGCTTGCAGCTGATCTGGGCGGGTCACAGTAAGGCCCCATTCACACGGCTTATTCACGCCGGATCTGCAAGCCGGATTGCGCTCGCAATTCCGGCGTGAACAAGAGGCGGGGCGGGGGAGCAGCCCGCTCCCGGCCCCATAGACAATGCATTGTTCACGGTGCGTCCGCGCCGTAAATAATGTGCATGTCACTTTCTCCCCGCCCGGTGGATTCGCCGAGCGGGGAGGAGCGACGGAATCCACTGTTCTCTATCAGAGCAGTGGATTACCGTAATTACTGCGACGGATTGGCGCCGTACTGCAGCACAAATTCGGCGCGGAGTACGGCGCCAATCCGCGGAGAAATAAACCGTGTGAACGAGGCCCAATAGGTTTTTCAGAACATATGGCCCTTTTAAGAGAGTCTAGAAAGTGCTAATTGCCTTGAAAATCTGTACAATTTGCTTGAATAGATAAAAAAAATATATAAAAGTTACTGAATACCACAGCAGCAAAATAGTTAATAAATCAATGCTCATTTTTTTCATAGATAAAACTGGACCAGAGACGTGCGCGCTGCAGGACAACTTCCATGCGGCAAATATTCTCCAAGTGGAGTATCCTGCTCGGGACATACAGACGTGTGCGGTTCCGAATCCTGAAGCTGTGAAAAATGTCTACATTGTACATGTCACTCATCAGCACTCTCATCCGAGGTATGCCGCAATCAGAGCCATCTTAACAGCATTATGGGCCCCTGGGCCGAGCACTGCCGTGGGCCCTGACGATATACATGACATCATATTTGGCCATGCCTCGAGTCCCCCCAAGCACACCCATATTATCACACCACTTATGTCTGGACACCAGCAGCCTGCAGCCTACAAGACTGATTGGCAGGGCAGGGAGCCTTTGACTCCCTTCTCCTCCATGGTTTTTAACTGTTTGCACGTCCTAAAAACACACAAACCATTAAATAAGCAAAGCCAACTAAGGGATCCAGGGTATGTTTCTTGTATTCCTGGAATACACACTACCAGGGGCCCCTATACTTGTTGGGCCCCCGGGCAACTGCCTAGTGTGCCCAATGGAAAAGATGGCCCTGGCCACAATGACTGCTGCTGGGACCCCTCCCTGTGTGCCGGGCTCTGCGACCATTACATAGTCAGGCCTGGAGATGGGTACTGATGCCTTGGTATTGCAAGTTTTAGATATGGGTACAAGAAACAAGTACTAGTCCAGTAACTTGGGGACCGTCACACAATACTATGGACTGGGTCCAAGGAATACGTCAGAGTTATCATGAAATAAGGTTCCCTGATGGATACCAAGCATAGTTGCCATAGCCCCATGGAGATCAATAGAGTAAATGTAGTCCTATGTGGACTATGTTTGTTGTATTTCCCGGTGGTATATGCTTTTCCTGCGGGACCCAAAGGCGTGGTACACTCTATTGATCACTATGGGGCTGTGGCGGCTACATCACAGTATCCATCGGGAGACCTCTTGTCATGCTACCCTGATAGATACTGTACCTTGGATTAAGTCCATAATGTTGTGTTAATAGAGTTAAAGAAGTTTCCTCACCATGCTGTTTCACGGAGCCACAGACCGCTTCAGACTCACACATCCTGGTGAGGCTGTGGGTGGGTCTACAGCAAAGATTGGTATATCAGCTCTGCTATTTCTAGCTGAGCCTGATAGACTGGCATGCGTGCAGGAGGTTTGTATACTGTAGTGCACAAGGCTACAGAGCTCTAAAGAGTTAAAGCTTGTCAGTAAGTGATGTAAACAAGCTGCTGTCATGCAGAAAAGAAACCAGGGAGTGACCACCCCAACCACTGCTGCAGCCTTAAAAAGCAGTGGCCGGTTACTATGGAAGTTTGTGGGCAAAAGCAGGAGATTTGATTTGCTCTTAAAGGGGTTGTCTCACTACATTGATTCGTCCTGTTTTCTTGGTTTCACTTTGAATTCCAGCGGCAAACACGCTGCAGTAGAAGCCAGGTCTGTAGCTATAGCAACCAGTGCTGGCAGCCTATCAGGAGAGATCGGACAGGTCTGTAGCTATAGTGACCAGCACTGGCAGCCTATCATGAGAGATCGGGCAGGTCTGTAGCTATAGCAACCAGTGCTGGAAGCCTATCAGGAGAGATCAAACAGGTCTGTAGCTATAGCAACCAGCGCTGGAAGCCTATCAGGATAGATTGAACAGGTCTGTAGCTATAGCAACCAGTGCTGGCAGACTATCAGGAGAGATCAAACAGGTCTGTAGCTATAGCAGCTAGTGGTGGCAGCCTATCAGAAGAGATCAAACAGGTCTGTAGCTATAGCGACCTGAGGAGCTGATGCAGTCCATACAAGAGGGGATATCTAGGAATAGGTAGGACACCGTTAATGGACACATACTGCAAAGTGACTTGTTTTTGCAAGATTTTAACATAAAAAGCAGCAATCCCTGTAGTAAGATAACCCCTTTAAGTCTGAATATAAGCAAAATCAGAACTGTGATGTATTTGGTAATGGTCTTTATTTAATTTTACTTATATGTTTAAAGCTTATCAATGAAATGGGAATACACCTTTAATTTCCTTCAGTTAAAAATGGTTATCTACAACTTTTTTAGAATGTTACTACAATTAAACGTTGATCCCCTAGGACTGCCAGTAATCAACGCTAATCTTTGGAGTGGGGGGGGAGCAAGTTTTCATATTTCCTACAGTGCCTCCAGAGGATACATGAAGTATTACACAGTACCGATCAATATTATTCATAGACATGTCAGTTCCTCCAGAGCTTGAGACATTATTTGTAGCCACATATCCTCTCTGGCTTATAGATGAGCCTAAATACTATGACTGTAGGTTAGCTGTGGGTAGAGGGAGTGCAGTAAAGCATGGCTGCAGGAGCGATCTACAGGTAGGGTTTGTTTATAGTCTACATCCATGGAGACCTATAGCTCAGCATTGGAGCTGTAGACATAGAAGTGTAGATTTTTATGGTAAAAGACTTTTTGTGAAGTTGTTTTACATTGGAGCAATAATGTGCAGTAATTATTTCTTGTGTGTTCCTTTGTAGCAACAAGGTAATAGACATTAATTTGACCTTCAGCAATGGTCTATGTGGAAAGCAGCTCATGGTGTATTTGAAGAGTGAGGAAGGCTACAGCTGGAACATTCTTAATCGGGAGGAAATTCCAATACGGGTAAGCTAAGAAGGTGATGTAGCCTATAAGGTAGGACTGTCACACTTATTTTCACCGAGGGCCACAGGAGCATTATAGTTGCCTTTAAAGGGCCTTGGTGGTGCGGCATGTGATCAGTAAAATGCCGAGATGTTCATTAAGGTTGTATCATAGCCAGTCCCTTCCAGCTCTTTAGCACTAAGCCTCCTACCTTGGATGGTGGACGGGATGGCAGGGCTGGGACGATGGGTAGGCAGAGGTGGGCGATGGCCTAGGGCGCCACCTCTGCCTGTCACATGGGGGGCGCACAATCACTAACTGTATATACCAGTCCTTTATTGATTTATAAAGTTGTGGCTGCCTGACTGCACCTCAGCGCTGTTATCGGCGGCGGCTGCTTCTCGGCCTGTCCCTTACTCCGCTGCGCGGCGCCGTCTTCCGCTAAGCACATGACTACAGGCGCCGCACAGCTATGTGCTTCAGTTCACAGTCTCTGACTGCTCCGACTCTACCTGCCTGTCCGCGGCCGCTGCTGCCACATAGGAGAAACATGCGGGTCCCCGGCGGACAGAACTGAGGCACGCAGCTGCGCGGCGCCTGTAGTGATGTGCTCAGCGAAAGACGGCGCCGCGCAGCGGAGTAAGGGGTGGCCCAAGCAGCAGCCGCCGCCGATAACAGCGCTGAGGTGCAATCAGGCAGCCGCAACTTTATAAATCAATAAAGGACTGGTATACAGTAAGTGACTGACCAATGGTTAAAAATAATGGACCATAGCCCATATAGCCCTGCCTGCCTATATATCTAGCTCCTATAGCCCTCCCTGCCTATATATCTAGCCACTATAGCCCTGCCTGCCTATATATCTAGCCCTCTATAGCCCTGCCTGCCTATATATATATAGCCCCTATAGCCCTGCCTGCCTATATATCTGGCCCCTATAGCCCTGCCTGCTTATATATTTGGCCCCTATAGCCTACCCTATGCCCTGTCTGCCTATATATATGGCCCTATAGCCTACCATATGCCATGCCTGCCTATATATATGCCCCCTATACCCTACCCTTCCTTGTATATCGGTATAATGTATGGATTTTTCATACACAAAATATTTCATATAAATACATCCCAATAGACTCCACTGTTGTGTGTCGGCATTGTGTTTTGTTTTTTTTCCCCCTTATTCTACCTAGCTGGGGAGGGCGCAGGTATGTTTGTTAAGTTAGGGTCAGATTAAATTTTTAGTTTTTTTTGAGCGGGGGGGTGCCATTGGTTGTACTTGCCTAGGGCACCAAAATGCCTTGTCCCGGCCCTGGGTGTATGATTAGGAACTCAAAGCCACCGCCTTTGAGTTGCTGAACAGAGTTAAGTGGAGATGCCAACCAGTGCTCCAAATCCAAGATGGCGACCACCTGTGCTGGTACTGCTGCCTCTACCAAGCGTTGGCTATGTCCCCCGGGGAAAATGGAGAACAGAAGCGTCTGAATCTAGACCTTATCCATCCCACGGGTCTTGAGTTTGATACTTGTACCATTAGGCTTATGACTATAGCGGCTTTATGGAGCCATATTAGTATAACTGTCAAAGTCTCTGGGACTCTCTATAAGCTTCCAATTTCATATGGAGGCATACGTTTTTTTGTCATACAGTTCCATTACATGCCGTATTATGGAGCATTGTTGCTGGGGGAGAATACCTTAGTAGTACAGTTTGGCATGTGTAACTGAAGGGGTCTCATGTTCTTCATGGCAATTTCAAGGGACATCTTGACCAACAATAACCATTTTTGACCATGTGTCCCATTACATAGAATAGATTAAAGGGAGGACACATGAGCCCAGGGACCTAAGAGGCCTCCATAATCCAGTCTTACAGGCCAGTTATTCTGGTCCCAGTTATTAAAATTATCGCCAGATCAGAAGAACGTCTTGCCCTAGAGGTTCAGGGATCTTCAAGCTTCCTACCCTACCATTCACCATGTAAGTCTTACAGTAGGTGGCTATGTATGCATGTAGCTCTTTCTATTGGAAACAACCGAAAAAAAAGGAAAGACCAGTATACAAAAATTAAAAAAACTTTATTGAACATAAAAATAATACAAGTATAATACATAACAAAACGACACCACCCAAATAAAACATACAAAGGGGTCTAGTGTCCCATTATTCAATAATATATATATATTATATACACTCACCGGCCACTTTATTAGGTACACCATGCTAGTAACGGGTTGGACCCCCTTTTGCCTTCAGAACTGCCTCAATTCTTCATGGCATAGATTCCACAAGGTGTTGCAATGATGCTCAATTGGTACCAAGGGGCCCAAAGAGTGCCAAGAAAATATTCCCCACACCATGACACCACCACCACCAGCCTGAACTGTTGATACAAGGCAGGATGGATCCATGCTTTCATGTTGTTGACGCCAAATTCTGACCCTACCATCCGAATGTCGCAGCAGAAATCGAGACTCATCAGACCAGGCAACTTTTTTTTTTTTGTTTTTCCAATCTTCTACTGTCCAATTTCGATGAGCTTGGGCAAATTGGAGCCTCAGTTTCCTGTTCTTAGCTTGAAAGGAGTGGCACCCGGTGTGGTCTTCTGCTGCTGTAGCCCATCTGCCTCAAAGTTGGCCGTACTGTGCGTTCAGAGATGCTCTTCTGCCTACCTTGGTTGTAACGGGTGGCTATTTGAGTCACTGTTGCCTTTCTATCAGCTCGAACCAGTCTGCCCATTCTCCTTTGACCTCTGGCATCAACAAGGCATTTCCGCCCACAGGACTGCCGCTCACTGGATGTTTTTTCTTTTTCGGACCATTCTCTGTAAACCCTAGAGATGGTTGTGCGTGAAAATCCCAGGAGATCAGCAGTTTCTGAAATACTCAGACCAGCCCTTCTGGCACCAACAACCATGCCACGTTCAAAGGCACTCAAATCACCTTTCTTCCCCATACTGATGCTCGGTTTGAACTGCAGGAGATTGTCTTGACCATGTCTACATGCCTAAATGCACTGAGTTGCCGCCATGTGATTGGCTGATTAGAAATTAAGTGTTAACGAGCAGTTGGACAGGTTACCTAATAAAGTGGCCGGTGAGTGTATATATATATATATAATATATATATATATATATATATATATATATATGTATATGTATATATATATATATATATATATATATATATATATATATATATTAATGAAAAAAAAGGCCATAATGAAGGACACCAAAAACTTTTATAAATAAATAAAGGTAGTATCTAAAAATATTGCAACAATGTAAACCAGATACTATACCATAACTAGATGTGCACAAAGGGACACTAGACCCCTGTGTTGCCCCGACGCACGTTTCGCTTACGCTTCTTCAAGGGAGCCTAAGGTTCTGTCCACACGACGAGAATTTCAATTCGTAGTCCACTCTTATTCTGACTTGAAATACTCGTCTAAAACCGAAAGAAAACCAATTGACCTCAATAAACAATACCCCTATTTTCGGCGGTTGGCTTTCCAAACCAACGTGCAGTAAAGAAACTTGGAACACGTTCATTACTTGGTCATATTCCTCGTTGGAAAACACATGGAAATGTATTATTAATATCAATGGGGATGACTGAAATCCTCGTGTAATATGCACCCAAAACATTTGTAGGTGGTTTTTAATGCAGATCCATGTCCAAAACCATAGAGACATGAATGGGACTAGCTTCAGACTGTAAACCAGGAGTAAACCAAAAGAACGAAAAAAGACCCTAAATCCACATACAATAAGCATGGGGAATACTTGTTGAAAACGCGTCGGATGACTCGGTTTTCAACAAGAGAATACGATAAGTAAATTTTACTTTTCGTGTGAATGTACCCTAAAGGAGTCACTAGCTTGACCGTTTACATGACTATCTTAGACCATGAGGGCCACCTTTAAAACATGGCTGCAACAAGGACAGAGCCTGGGTACTATTGGTGGAAATTAACATCCCACAGGGCGTCCATTTACATTAGTATAGCCTTGCCCTACTGACTAGAAGAAAAAAAATCCTAAAAATAGAAGGTTTGAAAAAAAATATTCTTTTTTTGAGTTTAGTTTTATACTAATTTTTGTTTTCTTTTAGGCCTCTGGAGGTGCGAACGTGCATGGTTTGAAGATGCCTGCCCATCCTCTGCCAGACACTAAAGATGAACTTATCGCCTTTGCTAGATCTGATAATCGCAGTTTGGATTTAAAAAGCATATCCTATATACCCGCCGATGATGCCGAGTATGTGACTATTCCTGTTTCCTGTGGTAAGAGCAAGACTCTAATTTACCATATTATTATTCTTTAAAGATCTTATAACGCATGGCCACCCATTATTAGTCTTTAATCTCTGGCTGGTTTGGGCGGATGAAGCCACTTCTAACCAGACATGTCCACTACATGTAGTGCAGTAATGCATGGAAAGGCCAAATCCGCAGAGGCGCTCTCCATTCTGGCTCACAGACGGTGGTTCTGAGCAACCAAACATCTACATGTTCTACATAATCACATTGTTCCACAATCAGGGGCCATCTTTATATAATTATGGGCCCCCGGGGCAAAGCAATGTACATGCACATGACATCACATCAGGCCACACCTCTGACCATGCACAAACATGACATATCAGGCCACGCCTCTAACCACCTCCAAACATGACATCATATCATGCCACGCCTCTAACCATGTACAAACATGACATCATATCATGCCACGCCTCTAACCATGTACAAACATGACATCATATCAGGCCACGCCTCTAACCATGTACAAACATGACATCATATAATGCCACACCTCTAACCATGTACAAACATGACATCATATCATGCCACGCCTCTAACCATGTACAACCATGACATCATATCATGCCACACCTCTAACCATGCCCAAACATAACATCATATCATGCCACACCTCTAACCATGCACAAACATGACATCATATCATGCCACACCTCTAACAATGCACAAACATGACTTATCAGGTCGCGCCTCTAACCACCCCCAAACGTGACATCATATCAGACCACACCTCTAACCATGCACAAATATGACATCATATGATGCCACACCTCTAACGATGCACAAACATGACATCATATCAGGCCACACCTCTAACCATCCCCAAACATGACATCATACTTCTATATACGCTCAAACGTGACATCATATCATGCCACACCTCTAACCACGCACAAACATGACATATCATTCCACTCCTATAACCATGCACAAACGTGACATCATATCATGCCACACCTCTAACCACGCACAAACATGACATATCATGCCACGCCTCTAACCATGCCCAAACATGACATCATATCATGCCACCACTCTAACTATGCCCAAACATGACATAATATCATGCCACGCCTCTAACCACGCACAAACATGACATCATATCATGCCACGCCTCTAACCACCCCCAAACATGACATCATATCATGCCACGCCTCTAACCACACACAAACAAGACCTCTATCCGCCCATCTCCCCGTTTCCCAAACAAACAGAAGGAACCCCTGGATGAGGCCCGCGTCAGGACTCTCGCATGACTTACAGGCTGCAGGCCTAAAGCAATATGTGCAAATGTAATCATTTAATGCCATATACCCCCCACTTTAGAGAGTGGAGAGGGGCTGCTTCATTGGTATTTTGCACTTGTGAAATCTCCCCTTTGAGCTGTGGGTTACTCTGTATTCTGTTGGGAATTACTATTTAAAGGGGTTGTCTCACTACAAGGATTGCTGATTTTAATGTTAAAGATCTTGCAAAAACAAGTCACTTTGCAATATGTGTCCATTAACAGCATCCTACCTATTCCTAGATATCCCCTCTTGTATGGGCTGCATTAGCTCCTCAGGTCGCTATAGCTACAGACCTGTTTGATCTCTCCTGATAGGCTGCCAGCACTGATCGCTATAGCTACAGACCTGTTTGATCTCTCCTGATAGGCTGCACCTGGCCAAGCGCCTCTGGGGTTGCTATAGCTACAGACCTGTTTACTCTCTCATGATAGGCTGCTAGCACTGAGTTAGCTACAGCTACAGTACCTGCGTTGTTTGATCTCTCCTGATAGGCTGCCAGCGCTGGTTGCTATAGCTACAGACCTGTTTGATCTCTCCTGATAGGCTGCCAGCACTGGTCGCAATAGCTACAGACCTGTTTGATCTCTCCTGATAGGCTGCCAGCACTGGTCGCTATAGCTACAGATATGTTTGATCTCTTCTGATAGGCTGCCAGCACTGGTTGCTATAGTTACAGACCTGTTTGAGCTATCCTGATAGGCTGCCAGCACTGGCACATTTTTTGACGTCTAGCCTAGGTTTACACTCAGTATTAGACAGTATTGATAAATCTGCCCAATGTTCCTTTATCTTCCATTTCTTTGTGTCTTTCGAGCTAAAAGATCCTTCATTTTATAGTTTATCAGGAAACAACAGCAACAGTAGCACCTAAGGAGCCCGAGGACCTGTGCCAGACGCGGATCAACTCTACCATTCACTACATGTGCAATGAAGAACAGCTGATCATCTCCATGAGCAAAGAAGTCATGGAGGTAAAGATCAGATTAGAACTGGAAGGGGCTCTCCAGTGCTACACAATCAATGGCCATCAATACTACAGCAACGGAGATCCTACTCCCAAAACCAAGCATCCCCTGCATTGTTTACCGCAGCGCCATCCTTTTGATAGTGCCATTGCCTGATATGACAGCTCACTGTACCTCACTCGTATTTAAATAAATCAGACTAAGCTGTAATTCCAGGCACAGCCACTACCAAAAAGATGGCGCTGTGCCTGGTAAAGAGTAAAGGGGACCTCTAATTCTTATAGTGCCATAGCCCCTTCATTCAGGTGATTGTGGGATGCTAAGGGTCAGACCTCCACAATCTGATAGTCATGGTCGTACATGCACTTTGACTCATTGCTTCTTGTTTCTATCTCTTAGGACTGTAACCTGAAGAGTGTTAAAGAGATATCTTTTGAAGAGAATGAGTGCACAGCCAAGATTTTAGGAGACTATATTGTGTTGAACACATCAAAGACGAAGTGTGGGAGCACAGTGATGGCGAATAATATCATCAACAGTGTAAGTGTATTGAGAGATTGGAAATGACTGCAAAATTGTGTACCCTTCCGAGTCCACAGATGCCCCTAATGAGTGTCAGTCACTGGACCTTCATAAAATGCCAGTTACAGTGCCCCCTTCAATTGACAACTATAGGGTCCCCATACAATGCCAGGCACAGAGACCCCATGAGTGTCAGTCACTGGACCGTCATAGAAGGCCAGTCACAGAGCCCCCATCAATTGACAAACACAGAGCCCCTATAAAATGCCAGTCACAAGGCTCCCAATATGTGTCAGCCACTGGACTGTCATAGAATGCCAGTCACAGAACCCTCATCAATTGCCAACCATAGAGCCCCCAACGAGTGTCAGCCACTAGACCTTTATAAGATGGCAGTCAAACAGACCCCATCAATTGCCAACTATAAAGCACCCATAAAATGCCAGTCACAGAGCCTCCCATTAGTGTCAGCCACTGGACCATCATCGAATGCCAGTCACAGAGCCCCCATCAATTGACAACCACAAAGCCCCCATAAATGACAGTATGACCCAATCAATTGAACCACCACCAATTGTCAATCACTGGACCTTTATAAAATGCCAGTCAAACAGACCCCATCAATTGCCAACTATAAAGCACCCATAAAATGCCAGTCACAGAGCCCACATCAAGTGCCAGCCACAGATCCCCCATAAATTGCCAACCACAGAGCGCCCATAAAATGCCAGTCACAGAACCCCCAGCGAGTGTCAACCACAAAACCTTTATAAGATACCAGTCACAGAGCCCCCATAAAATGACAGTCATAGAGCCCTTATCAATTGCCAACCAGCCAATCAATTGTCAGTCACTGGACCTTTATAAAATGCCAAACAGACCCCATCAATTGCTAACTATAAAGCACCCATAAAATGCCAGTCACAGAGCCCACATCATTTGCCAACCACAGAGCGCCCATAAAATGGCAGTCATAGAACCCCCAGCGAGTGTCAACCACAGAACCCTTATAAAATGCCAGTCATAAGGCCCCCAATGTGTGTCAGACACTGGACCTTCATAAAATGCCAGTCACAGAACCCCATCAATTACCAGTCACAGCCCCCATCAATTGCCAGTCACAGCCCCCATCAATTGCCAGTCACAGCCCCCATCAATTGCATGTCACAGCCCCCATCAATTCATTCACAGCCCCCATCAATGCAGTCACGCCCATCAATTGCCAGTCACAGCCCCCATCAATTGCCAGTCACAGAGCTTCCATAAAAATGCCAGTCACAGTTAAGAGTATCCTTATCTCACTGATTAGCTTTACAGTAGTGTTCATATCCCACACATGATTGGTATATTGATAGGATATGCAAACAATGTGTGATAAGTGCAGGTCCCGCTTGCACCCGACTCTCCATTCTGTTCTATGGGAGTACAGAAGAATACGCTTCTCACCTGCATTTTGAACTCCCATAGAACAGAATGCAGAAACATTTAGGGCCACATGTATGAAAACTGTTTAGGTCCCAAACTCACTTTTTTGCCCATAGTAAGCTAAGTGAGTGTTATTACTAACAGTATTATGTAAATGCAGAGAAAATAAGGTAACAGAGCTGCTTGATAACCTATGAAATCTGTAAACAAGCTGGATAGATAACTTGCTGTATCTTTGAAATGAAGCAAAATTTGCACAGAAATGTATTTGAATACTTACCGTTGCCTATTCTTTTAATGACAATCAATGTGATGAGAATACCTCTTTAATGACCAGCCTGAAAGCCTTCATTTACTGTCAGACACAGAGGACAATACAGAGGCATAGATATAGCGGGTGCAGGGGCAGCAGGCCCGCATGGGTAAGCGGGGCGGACAGGCAAATGGCACATGCTAGGTGGGAGCCCTGTTACAGATTTGGCATAAGGGTCGCCCAGTTTAGTGAAGTTGTACTCACAAAGGATAGCCCTGCTGCTTAGCAACTTTACAACTACTCTGATTAGTCTTGTAGATTCCACTTCTATGATGGGTGGTCACTAGTTTTGATCGAACTGTTCTAGAAAAGTTAAGTTCTAGTAGAACTTCTCGAATTTTTAGAACTCGAATCGAAGCAAACATTTTACTGTTCGTTCGAGTAAAGTTCTAGTTCGACACGCCATTTTCAGTTTCCTTTTCAGCGGCTTTCTGCCCTTTTGGTGGCCATCCAATCACCGTTTTGCACTTTTGGCGGTCATCCAATCACCTTTCTGCGCATTTGGTGGCCATCCAATCACCTTTCTGCACTTTTGGCGGCCATCCAATCACCTTTCTGCGCATTTGGAGGCCATCCAATCACCTTTCTGCGCATTTGGAGGCCATCCAATCACCTTTCTGCGCATTTGGTGGCCATCCAATCACCTTTCTGCGCATTTGGCGGTCATCCAATCACCTTTCTGCGCATTTGGTGGCCATCCAATCACCTTTCTGCACTTTTGGCGGCCATCCAATCACCTTTTCTGGCGCATTTGGAGAAGATCACTTCCTGATGGGTGGTCACTAGTTTTGATCGAAGCTGTCAGAAGATAATCTAGTAAACTTCTCGAATTTTTAGAACGAATCGAAGCAAACATTTTATTCGTTCGAGTAAAGTTCTAGTTCGACACGCCATTTTCAGTTTCCTTTTCAGCGGCTTTCTGCCCTTTTAGTGGCCATCCAATCACCGTTCTGCGTATTTGGCGGCCATCCATTCACCTTTTTGCACTTTTGGCAGCCAACCAATCAGTGCAGAGCAGAGAGAAGTGTCAAAAACGTCATCACTAAGAGGTAGGGCTCTCACTGGCTGCTAAAATCACATGACCATGTTATATATATATATATATATTGCCTTGTGAACACATTTACCGCTCCTGTACTGTACAATGTCTTATTGATAGATTCTTCCATAGACATCAATAGTAGGATTGTATTGCTGGCTGATCTTTCCAACCCGAACTGTTATTGGCGACATTTGCAGGATCACATAATGCCTAACTCTTATATACATGGATATATATTATACAGAGTGCTTGGATTTGCTAAATCATACTCAGTGCCCAAAAGTTCCGTTTTTGCAGTTCTGGGGGTTCAGTAATTGTATAACACACCGTCTCCAAATCTCCTATGTGTCAAACGGGCTTTTGGTCCCCCTCAGGATGCAGGGCTCTGTAGCAGCTACTATCGCTGCACCTCCTATAGCTGCGCCCCTGCTTGCAAGCTGTCCTCATCTTTTCAGTTAGCCATTAAAAGGAATGAAGTATTTTAGCCTCTCAGTTTTTTTCTGTCACTCTTAGAGCCAAATTTCCTTCACTAAGTTGTTCCACGTCTCCAGTTTACTGCTATGGATGGTAATTCCAGCTTCTCCTCACCTGTATAGATATAAAAAAGAACCAGAACATCTTCTAACATAGACTTTAATGGGTTTCGAGTTCAGCGCCTGTGTAAAGCATAAGCCCGTGTGTCAGGTTTGCTTGCAGTGCTACTTTAACCCAATGTCACTTTGTATTTCTGCACCTTCTAATATTTCTCATAAAGGTTTTTTGTACTTTTTTTAGTTACAAATCAAAAGGGATGGGAAACTAATTGTCAATGTAAGTAACACTATACATTATATTATGATATTATAGTGATGTATTACTATTGTATTACTATTGAGTATTGTCATATAGTTGCCACTTTTCTTTGTCAGTGCTCTAGTTCTACGTTTGTATATAGAACAGAATATAATGTATCTACCAAAGCTAATTGTATATTATGTATTTCCAGGACATACATATGTGCAAGATTCCCACCATCAAAGTAGAAGTTTTTCAAAGCCCTGACTTCACCCTTCCCACCAAGATATTTGATGCTAACCAGATCACATCTGTGCGGGTAAGTTGTAAGGGGAGCGTGAAAGTACAAAGCTACACTCACCTCTCAATGGCTTGAAGATACACTGAATCCCAGTAGCAGGCTTCTCTGGCCCATGTGCTACATGGGAAAGATATAGCAGGTGCCGGTCATTAATGAGAAAATGCTCTAGATACCAGTTCACACCAGCATGCAAAAAGCCACAGTATAACACATAAGGAGACTGCACAAATGCAACAATACTGATGAAATTGCATATAGATAAGGCGATACAAAGCATAACACCATTCATACAGGTACACCATGCTGGGTTATAGCCAATGTCACCCATAATATTCAAATGGGCAGGTTGCCCAGCACTTAATGGGTGTTCTGCACAAAATACTTGTACCATAAGCTCCTCAGTATTTTAGGGCAAAAAAATGCTAACATACTGGAAAAATATCAACTATGAGGTATTAGTTGATACAGTAGCTATGGTACTCAAGCTCGCAAGCCCCGGCAAGGCTCCTCGTTTCTTGTGAGTCCCTACACTATTAAAAATAAAATCACAGAAAAAATGGGACATAAATTACTAAAAAAAACTACAAAGCTACACTCACCACTCAATGGCTGGAAGATGCACCGATTCCCAGTAGCAGGCTTCTCTGGCCCATGTGCTACATGGGAAAGATATAGCAGGTGCCGGTCATTAATTAGAAAATGCTCTAGATACCATTTCACACCAGCATGCAAAAAGCCACAGTATAACACATACGGAGACTGCACAAATGCAGCAATACCGATGAAATATAGATAAGGCGATACAAAGGGTAACGCCATTCATACAGGTACACCATGCTGGGTTACAGCCAATAGCAGCCATAATATACAAATGGGAAGGCTGCCCAGCACTTAATGGGTGTTCTGCACAAAATACTTGTACCAAAAGCTCCCCAGTATTTTAGGGCAAAAATGATAACATGATGGAAAAATATCAAATATGAGGTATTAGTCGATACAGTAGCTATGGTACTCAAGCTCGCAAGCCCCGGCAAAGCTCCTCGTTTCTTGTGAGTCCCTACACTATTAAAAATCAAAATCACAGAAAAAATGGGATATAAATTACTAAAAAAACTACAAAGCTACACTCACCGCTCAATGGCTGGAAGATGCACCGAATCCCAGTAGCAGGCTTCTCTGGCCTATGTGCTACATGGGAAAGATATAGCAGGTGCCGGTCATTAATAAGCAAATGCTCTAGATACCATTTCACACCAGCATGCAAAAAGCCACAGTATAACACATAGGGAGACTGCACAAATGCAGCAATACCAATGAAATTGCATATAGATAAGGCGATACAAAGGGTAATGCCATTCATACAGGTACACCATGCTGGGTTACAGCCAATAGCACCCATAATATACAAATGGGCAGGCTGCCCAGCACTTAATGGGTGTTCTGCACAAAATACTTGTACCCTTAGCTCCCCAGTATTTTAGAGCAAAAAATTATTTTATAGTTTTTTTTAGTAATTTATGTCCCATTTTTTCTGTGATTTTGGAGCGAGAAAGTAACATATTTATAAGCCAATCAGGATGAATTCTTGTACACATTAGCAGGGGAGCAGATGCTGGAGTTGTGGTCACACGTGGTACTTGACAAAGGGGAGTATGGGGGGATGCCCATAGTACATGGTTGGGTGGTAATGCCTTGTTATAGATTTTAAATTGGGGTCCAAGAGCTTTAAGTTCCAAATATTAGCTAATCATGAACTCGTAGAATGATGTAAGCATTAGGGAATACTCTTTAAATTTGTGTATACAAATTAAATACTTCTCCCCTATTTGGCTGCGGTTGGGGGTAATGTAGGGTATAGATCCCAGAGATGGGATAGGCTATGGTCAAATGTTGTTTCAAGGATCCTGAACCAATCTTAAAGCAATCTTAAAACCAGACACTGATACATTATTTTTTTCCTTCTTAGACGCTTTTATATTCTGATTGTAGATTTCTCAATTCAGTTGTCTGTATATGATTATATCAGCCATCTTGCCTGAGTTGCTTTTAACAGCATTTAGAGAGATGCTTTACAGCAGCTTCATGGACATAGGAGCCTGTGAACATGAGCAGACCCATTGACTCCTATAGGAGAGTTTTCTGAGCATGCCAGGGAAGAAGTCAGTGTGCAGGGAGGGGGAGATGGGACATCTCCTATTGTGACTTGTGGATCTGTGTTATCTATACACATTGGTGTCACCATTCACTGTAATCCTGCCTGTGCTTATAATGAGGAGACCGCGGAAAAGTTTTCTCTACAGAACAGGAAGTGTCAGACTAGCGTTAGGCCGTAGAGGCCAGAGTAAAAACTGCAGAATTTCAGGATTTTTAAAATTGATACTGATATAAAAGATTAAAAAAATAACCAAATATTCTTAAAAAAATATAACATGAAACAATAGGTCATTTTCTGATGACACATTCCCCTTTACCGAGTCCTAGGTACAGAAAGTTTCAATGACCCTCACCCCCATTAACAATTTCTTGTCATTTTAACCATCCTTCTGGATTGTAACCTTTGGGGGTAGGAGGGGTTGGTGGAGAAGAAGCCCTCAATAATAATTTGTATATAATACATCAACAGTGGTTTAATATATCCCTTTCTTACTGTCCTTCTGGTAGGTGGACACTACTTTATTAAACCGGTCCATAAGTAAGTGCGATTTATCGGCGGGTGACAAAACACTGATGCTGAACAGAAGCCGGCCTCAGTTTACTATGGAAAATTTCTCCTGGATATTTAATACGCATGGATTATCACTTCCAGAAACAAGTGCTGCCAAACTCCGCTGTGCATTTTGTTATGGATTAGATGTCCCAGTGGTAAGTTCTGAGATCTTTTTTCTCTCCTTTATCTCCTCTATACATAGAATCCAGTGTAAGATGTTATACTGCAGTATCAACTTTTACCACTAGATCTATTGTAACAGAAGCAGGTAATATAAGGGTCTGGTAGCAGGAAGTAGTGTCAGTGCGTGGCTGAATTAGAGCTTGTTATGTTCAACCATTAGGCTGTAGGTCCTGGTTAGATGACTGTTGAAAGTAAGAGACTACTAAGCATGTGATGAGACTTCACAAGCAGAGGCTAAGAGTATGAACAAGTGACTGTGAGCCTAAGTGGAAGATACAAGCTAAGTCCCAAAAGTTGAGACAGACTGAAAGATCCGTAAGTGTCAAAATGGTACCATGCAACCAGATGACAAAGAAACAGTCAGTGAGCTGTGTTAGGAGAGTGTCTTACAGACACTCTGAAGAGCCAACTATATGAGACTCTGGGCTGAGTGGAACTTAAGCCATGTTAAAGCAGGCAATATAAGGGTCTGGTAGCAGGAAGTAAGAGTCAGTGTGTGGCTGAAGCCGCATGTGGTACCAGTGGAGCTTGTTATATTCAGCCATTAGGCTGTAGGCCCTGATTAGTTGTCTATTGAAAGTCAGAGCCTACTGAGTATGTGATGAGACTTCACAAGCAGAGGCTAAGAGTGTGAACAAGTGACTGTGAGCCTAAGTGGAAGATACAAGCTAAGTCCCCAAAGTTGAGACCGTCTGAAAGGTCCGTCAGTGTCAAAATGGTGAGTGTTTTACAGACACTCTGAGGAGCCAACTATATGAGACTCTGGGCTGAGTGGGGCTTAAAGGGGTTGTCTCACTACAAGGATTGCTTTTTATCTTAAAGATCTTGCAAAAATAAGTCACTTTGCAATATGTGTCCATTACCAGTGTCCTACCTATTCCTAGATATCCCCTCCTGTATGGGCTGCATCAGCTCTTCAGGTTGCTATAGCTACAGACCTGTTTGATCTCACCTGATAGGCTGCCAGCACTGGTTGCTATAGCTACAGACCTGGCTTCTACTGCAGCCAAGTGGAAGCCAGAGAACACGCCCCTGAATTCAAAATGAAACCAAGGAAACAGGACTGAGGTCAGATGAATCGATGTAGTGAGACAACCCCTTTAAGCCATGTTAGAGCAGGTAATATAAGGGTCTGGTAGCAGGAAGTAAGAGTCAGTTTGTGGCTGAAGTCACATGTAGTACCAGTGGAGCTTGTTATGTTCAGCCATTAGGCTGTAGTCCCTGGTTAGTTGTCTATTGAAAGTCAGAGCCTACTGAGTATGTGAAAGTGAGGACCTCTTCAACAAGCAGTAGAGCGTCTAGCTAAGGTAGATGTGTAACAAGTGAGCATGTAGTAGAGACACTAAGTTGGAAGATACAAGCTAAGTCCCCAAAGTTGAGACAGACTGAAAGATCCATAAGTGTTAAAATGATACCAGGCAACCAGGTAACAAAGAAACAGTCAGTGAGCTGTGTTAGGAGAATGTCTTACAGACACTCTGAAGAGCCAACTACATGAGACTCTGGGCTGAGTGGGACTTAAGCCATGTTAGAGCAGGTAATATAAGGGTCTGGTAGCAGGAAGTAAGAGTCAGTGTGTGGCTGAAGCCGCACGTGGTACCAGTGGAGCTTATATTCAGCCATTAGGCTGCAGGCTCTGATTAGTTGACTGTTGAAAGTCAGAGCCTACTGAGTATGTGATGAGACTTCACAAGCAGAGGCTAAGAGTGTGAACAAGTGACTGCGAGCCCAGTCCTGTTAAGTCATCAGACTCATAGAAGCTAGATTAGAAGCAAAGGGTTCCTTCCTCTTGCAGCTTGTACCAAGTGTATTATAAACTAAAATGAACCCTGCGTGCACTTACAATGGTTGATGTGACCAATACATTGGCCTGTGTGAATATAAAGTTGGGCTGAGTGCAGTACTTTTGTCATTGGTGGAAGCTGAGCAGTCCCATAAAAGGTAGTGCCCTTTAATAACAAGGACTTGGACTGAGACTGTGCAACCACTCGGGGATCTGGGGTCAGACTCCTGTTGTCCAGAGAGTTAGGTGATGCATATGTGTGCACCCCCAGAACCAAAGGTGGTTGAGATTAAATTCAGTGAAAGATAGTGGCCTAAGAGTAATGAGTATCCACAAAGGAGCAGATCTAAACAAAGTGGCCACCACCAAGCCTATTGTGCCACATTGTGTTTTGGAACCATCAAGTGTTGGAACCACTGTTGTATAGAATGATAAAGTCATCTGCTCAACCTAACCACTCCTCGTAGGCTATAGGGAGTGCAAAAATTGTGGTCATACCTGAAGCCCCTCTGCCACATAAGAAGACGCCAGTATTATAAGCGTCACAATGTTATAACTGGTTATTAATAGCTAGATCTGGGCAGACTGTAGGTTTATGCAGATCCTTAGGTCCTAAAGTCACTGTGGTCTTCCTGTCTTGCCAAAACTTACCTTGACAATCACGGAGCTTAGTTGGTGATAACATCAAAGGGACCCCAATCCTATTGGTCGGTGGCACCTTGCAAAGTAAATAATAAAGCAAAATTTCAAAGTCCAGTAAAAATAAATGTGTGTTAGGAGCCATGATATAGATAACCAAATACCTGTATTGTTTATTAGCTTTTTGAATTACATATCATATATATTATTTCAGCATGGCATAGAACAAGGGGCGCATACATAGCGCTCCCCGTCCATTGAATGTACTGAGAATTCACCCTCACTTTACCCTTCTCATTGAATCCCCATTATCTATCCTAGGAGTGCTGTGTGTACGAATCATTGGAAGTTACTATTGTCAATGGGTCTAAAAGTAAGTAAAAAAAAAATGTTAATAGTATATCCAAGTTTAAACTTACTTCACATTTTTAGTGATGTGCTTTTTGAGGGGGCATAGCCCAAAATACAGTCAGAGGATGGATGTAGAGGCGAAGCATGACACACGGAATCATGCAGGAGTGTTCTTACCATGTTGTTTCACAGAACCTGCACCTCACAGCTAGCTTAAGGCTCCCACTTCCTGTTCAGGCTGCGGGTGGCTCTACAGCTTCAGGCTCCAAGTTCCTGTTCAGGCTGCGGGTGGCTCTACAGCTTCAGGCTCCCACTTCCTGTTCAGGTTGTGGGCGGTTTTACAGATTCAGGCTCCCACTTCCTGTTCAGGCTGTGGGTGGTTCAACAGCTTAAGACTCCCACTTGCTGTTCACATTGTGGGTGGTTCTACAACTTCAGGCTTCCACTTCCTGTTCAGGCTGTGGGTGGTTCTACAGCTTCAGGATCTTACTTCCTGTTCAGGTTGTGGGCGGTTCCACAGCCTCAGGCACCAACTTCCTGTTCAGGCTGTTGGGGTTCTACAGCTTCAGGCTCCAACTTCCTGTTCAAGCTGTGGGCAGTTCTACAGCTTCAGGCTCCCACTTCCTGTTCATGTTTTGAGTGGTTCTACAGCTTCAGGCTCCCACTTCCTGTTCAGGCTGTGGGTGGTTCTACAGCTTCAGGCTCCCACTTCCTGTTCAGGCTGTGGGCAGTTCTACAGCAGTGACTGACATATCAATTCTGTTATTCCTTGCTGAGCCTGTTAGAGGGACATTGGTGATGGAGGGGTATTAACCGCAGGGCACAAGGCTGCAGAGCTCCAATGAGTTTGTAAGTTAGAAACATAAACAAGCTCCTGTGATGCTGATAAGACACAGCAAGCAGATATGTCACCATCCTGGTCAGTGCTGTTAGAGCATAGAGAGGTGGTCAGTAATCTAGGGAAGCTGGTGTACACAAGCAGGAGGGAGAGAAGAACTGTTCTTGCTCTAAAAGAAAGCAAATTGGTACTGCAATGTATTTGGTAATACTCTTAAATTACATTTGCCTATATGATTAATGTTAATCAGTGAGGTGAGAATACCACTTTAAAGTCCTTCCTGCATCATTTCTTGCCCCTTTAGACTTTGCATTAGGCATAATACAATGACTCACTTACCTGGAGTGTTCCCATAAGGTTTTATTAAGACCAGTGCCTAAGGATAATGATTTATAACAGATGCTGGACTCCATCTATGGTCTTTGGGGGATAAAGCCTTATGGAGATGGATATAGAGATGTTATAAATCTTATATAAGTATACCTTTCAATAAAATTTCAAGGAGTTTCTCAGTTTATTAAAATTATAGTTATTTGGGGCCAAGATGAGGAAGAATAGAAAAAAAAAGTCATACTCGCCTCCTGATCCTCCAGTGTTGCCTCACTAAAGCCTCCTGGGATCTGCTGCTCTTCACTTTCTGTGCTGTGTGCCGACACACAGGAGAGGCTCACGCTTCATTCACTCAATATGAAGAACAAGACTGTCCTGTCTGTTGGACGAGAACCCAGAAGGGAAGAGGAGCAGATTCCAGGAGGTTCTAGAGTGGCAGCAGTGGCGGACCAGTAGGCGAGTATAACTGTTTTTTTCCTCATTCTGGCCCCATTTAACCAGAATTTTAAGAAAATGGATAACTCGTTGCATTATGATATGTTGATATCATTGAGTGAACTGGCCAATTTTTATCATTATTACAGAACTCACTGTATATAATAATGTTACATAGTTAGTACGGTTGAAAAAAGACATGTGTCCATCAAATTCAACCAAGAGTGAAGGGAGGGAGATAAGGAGTTTTTTAAGCCTAGTTTTCCCTACTGATGAAAGCTTTGAAACCCATAAGACAAGAACCAATCTGCTCTAAGAAAGATTTCATTTCTGATCCCAGAGTTGCCATCAGACTGGATCTAGAATTTTATATAGCTATCTACGTATTAATATTTTTTTTAGTTTCGGGTAGTTATCTTAGTCTTTCCTGAAACCCTCAACTGTTCCTGCTGTGACCAGCTCCTCAGGCGGCTATTCCATAGATTTACAGTTATCACAGTGAAGAATGCCCTTCTCCTCTGGATATTGAATCCTTTTTTTCTCCAGTCAAAGAGAATGTCTTCTTGTCTTTTGAGGGGGCTTTACATGAAATAGCTTTTCCCCATACTTTTTTTAGGGACCATTTATACTGTACAGCTCTGGAAAAAATGAAGAGACCACTGCACAGTTTTCTAAAAATCAGCATCTCTCCATGTCTGACGGCCATTCCATTCCAGTGTCGGTTGAATTCCAACCAAAGTCCACCTCATTCTACTTAATGTGCTTCTGATGAGGTGATCACCTGAACCAAAGCTTATTTAATGAAGGAAAGTATAAAAAACCCTGCTGTGGTCTTCACAATCCTCTTGCAATAGGACAAGCTGGATGGCAAAACAAGTGCTAGGAATAGGCTAAAAGGAATTTGAATGAAAAAATCATGGTTATTCCACCAAATATTGATTTCTGAACACTTCCTGACTTAAAACATTAGTCTTACTGTTTCTAAGTAAATATGAACTTGTTTTCTTTTACATTATTTGAGGTCTTACAGCGCTGCTGCTTCTTTATTATTTTGAAGATTTCTCATTTACTGCAAATAAATACAACATTTTTTGCTTTGAATTTCGGAGACATGTTGTCAGTAGTTTGTTTATATAATAAAATAACAATGTCCATTTTTCTCCAAAAATGTACCATTGAAGAGAAAAATCAGAGAAACTGAAAATTTTGCAGTGGTCTCTTAATTTTTTCCAGAGCTGTATACATTAATCATGTCCCCCCCGATGCTGTCATTTCTCAAGACTAAATAAGTTCAATTCTTTTAACCTCTCCTCATTACTAAGATGCTCCATCCCCCTTATAAGTTTGGTTGCTCGTCTTTGTTCTCTCTCTAGCTCCATTACATCTCTTCTATAAACTGTAGCCGAGAACGGAGTTGTATTTGAGTTTGGAGTAAGCTATACTAGTTGAACTCCAGAATTTTTGGGTTTACCCTCAGAGAGGAGCCAGCATTCGTCTTCCTGCTCCCCAGGGACTAATGATGTCACCGGCAGGGAGCAGTCAGCACAAGAGCTATAGCTGCCCTCAGGAAGCAGTGTGCGCTGCCCCCATCACATGGGGAATGGGGAGATGTGAGGTCAGGAAGGTAGCAACCAGAAGCCCAAACAAACACAAGGCAATTGGAAAGGAGAAAGTGAAGAGATACAGAATGCTCATCAGCCTAAATAAGGGATAGCGCCAAGGTGCAAGCGAGATAAGCTGATTGGCAGTATGCAATGTGCACAACCTGCCAAATACATACAACAGGAACGGATGTACATAAACACGTGCACTGCAACAGCACAAAATGGTATAAAAAAAAAAAAAAAAAAACACAGGTCGCTAATGTTGTGTCTCTCCAGAGAAAGGCCTCGGCATGGAGACTGTCCTGGGAATCACATTTGGAGCGTTCCTGATCGGGGCATTGCTTACAGCCGCCTTGTGGTTCATCTAGACCCGCACACGTGAGTACCCAGGTTATTTCATCCATTTCACTGTACGTTGGACAAGGTATTGACTATGTCTAGTACTAGGAACGCTGATGGTCATCCCCACTAGGGGCAACATTGCAAAAGTAACGGCCCCCAATATGATTTTAGAATGAAAAAAGTCATAAAATTGTTTCACCATCTCTGGCATAAGGGGGGGGGGGGGGGTTAATCTCACTTTACTGCTGCTGCTTACCTGTAGGTAATCTCATTACAAATAGTAAGTAATGACAGAATGATCGTTCGGTTTTTCTCTGTATTTTTTTGTTAAATCAATATTCCTGGAAAACTATTTTTTTTAGAGCTTTTGGCAGTATTTATTTTTATTTCAGCAGCCCTATGCAAAAAAAATACATATAAAATCTTGCCCTTCTCTAGCTGTAAAAAAATCCTGAATAGCAGGGTAGACTAATCTCACTTTACTGCTGTTTACCTGTAGGTAATCTCATTACAAATAGTAAGCAATGACAGAATGATCGTTCGGTTGTTCTCTGTATTTTTTTTGTTAAATCAATATTCCTGGAAAAAAAAAATTATTTTTTTTTTCAGTTTTTGGCAGTATTTATTTTTATTTTAGCAGCCCTACAGAAAAAAAATACACAGAAAATCCTGCCCTTCTCTGATTAGTAAAAACAAATCCTGAATAGCAATGCAGACTAATCTCACTTTACTGCTGCTGCTTACCTGTAGGTAATGTCATTACAAATAGTAAGTAATGACAGAATGGTCACTTGGTTGTTCTCTGGACAGGGATAGATAAAGATTAAACCAGACGAACAGGACAATGACAAGATCAATACAGGATAGGATATTCAGAGTGGACTACATAGTTACAAAATACAGTTCAACCAAGGGTGGGGAAAATGTGGATGAAGGGAGGATGATAAGGAGTTTTTTAATCTTGGTTTCCCCTACTGGTGAATACTTTGAAACCCATAAGGCAAGAACCGATCTGCTCTAAGGTTGATTTTATTTCTGATCCCTGAGTTGCCATCAGACTGGATCTAGAATTTTACATGGCTACATACGTATTATTATTTTTTTAGTTTCAGGTAGTTATCTAAGCCTTTCTTGAAACCCCCAACTGTTCCTGCTGTGACCAGCTCCTCAGGCGGCTATTCCACAGATTTACAGCTCTCATAGTAAAGAAGGTTTTCCTCTTCTAGAGACTGAATCCTTTTTTCTCTAGACGAAGGGAATGTCCCCTTGTCTTTTGAGGAGTTTTACATGAAATAATTTTTCTCCATAGTTTTTGTAGGGGCCATTTATATACTCATATGAATTAATCATGTCCCCCCCGAAGCCTTTTCTCAAGACTAAATAAGTTTAGTTCTTTTAACTTCTCCTCATAAATAAGATGCTCCATTTCACATATTAGTTTGGTTGCTCGTATTTGCACTCTCTATATCTTTACTAGATCCTTTCTATAAACTGGAGCCCAAAACTGAACAGCATATTCCAAATGAGGCCGCACCAATGCTTTATACAGCGGTAATATTACATCCATGTCCAGGCCTCTTTTAATGCACACCAATATCCTGCTGGTCTTAGAGGCTGCTGATTGACATTGTGCTGTTCTGTAGTCTATGATCTGCAACTACACCCAGATTATTCTCAACAAGCGATTCTCCCAGTTTTTTTCCCCCTGGGACATATGATTCCTGTAGATTATTCGTACCAAGATGCAGAACCTTACATTTATCCACATTGAACCTCTTTTGCCAAGTGGATGCCCAAACACTGTGTGTCCAGGTCTGCTTACAATTTATGAGCATCTTCCATAGATTGCACTACCCTGCATAGCTTGGTGTCATCTGCAAAAATTGAAAAACTGCTATTGATCCCTTCCCCTATATCATTAATAAATACATTGAATAAAAGAGGATCCAATACTGAGCTCTGGGAGGAAAAACTCAAAACCGGAGACCACTCAGAGTAGGAGTCATTTACCACCACTCTCTGAGTACTATCCGATAGCCAGTTTTTAATCCAATTACATACTATTATTTCTAATAAACTTTAATTTACGCAATAGACGCTTATGAGGGACAGTGTCAACGCCTTTGCACAGTTTAAAAACACTATATCCGCAGCCGCCCCACTATCCAGGATTCTACTCACCTCTTCATAAAAAACAGATCAGGTTGGTCTGACAAATTATAGGTTTATATGATTTGGAGCAGGATTTCTGAGTACAGACTAGACCACTGATGGGGAAAATACAAGAACAATACATGAAAGGATAATGGGTTCATCTTTTACTGCATTGGGGCGGGTTCAAGCCCCCTTGTCTTTTAAAGAGTTTTACATGAAATAGCTTTTCCCCATACTTTTTGTAGAGGCCATTTATATACTTATATGAATTAATCATGTCTCCCATGAGCCAGCTTTTCTCAAGACTAAATAAGTTAAATTCTTTTAACTTCTCCTCATAATTAAGATGCTCCATTCCCCTTATTAGTTTGGTTGCTCGTCTTTGCACTCTTTCTAGCTCCATTACATCTTTTCTATAAACTGCAGCCCAGAACTGAACAGCATATTCTAAGTGGGGTCGCACCAATACTTTATACAGCAGTAATATTACATCCCTGTCCTGGTCTCTTTTAATGGGTTCATCTTTTACTGCACTGGGGCGGGTTCAAGCTTTCTTCACACTTATAAGGTCCTGGTGATAACAATTAACTCTCTGAGGCCATAGTCGGCCTGGAAGAGACTTACTGAGGAAGCTCCACCACAAAAAGAAATACTTATAATAGTCAGATACTGCTTGTCTACTTGTTAAGAAAAAATTTAAAGTGAAGTCATATCATCTTGCATTTTTTCCCCGTGTAGGTGCATCTTTTAAGATGCAACCAGTTCCGACTATGCCTGGAGGGTCCGAGAACAGCAGCACAAACCACAGCATTGACAGCACACAAAGTACCCCCTGCAGCACCAGCAGCCGAGCATAACCATGGAGAACACTTCCCTAAGGACCACCACCATACAGGAAGAGTAAAGAACACGGCCTGATCACTTTCTAAAGCTGGGACTTTATCGTGAAGGTCTTGGAGTAGATGTCTTCTCCGACATCCATCTATCTACCTATTACCTGCCAAAGCAAAACTGGTGAACATCCATTTGACATTGAAAATAGACATAAGATTCGCCATAACGTTCTAACATGTCAACTTCTACTTGATGGGTAAGAAAACCACTCAACTGCAAGATTATGGGAAGGCATAGGATGGACGCCTCCATCAGGACTGGTCTGATGGCCTCAACCAAAGGTGGAACATGGACAGTTCGAGTTATTAGTTTTTTTTTTTGTTTTTGTTTTTTATTAAGCTACATAACCAACCTGAATGTAAACCTCTTAATCCAACCTACAGTATTCGCTTTTACATATAAGACTTGATAGTCATTTGCCGCAGTCATATATCGTGGTAGGAACACATCCTCTGTGTATACCATAAAGCAACATATGAACGTGCCTGGTGGCACCTATCAGTATGTATTGTAGCAAATGACAAATACGTCATCATGCCCAAGAGACACAGACCAATAGTCATCATGACACTGACCCTACCATAAAATAACCTATTATGAGACCCTGAAGGACATGGAGAGGAGCAACAGGAGCACAGTTAACACCTTCTCCAACGCAGATGTAAACCTCTGCAGGATCTTCTCAGGCAACACAACATTGATTTTTGCAAAGCCTTAGTATGCACTCTCTTCACTCAAGTACCACAAGTCTGGCTCAGGCACCACCTTTACCCTGGTCTGTTCTTCTGCAGGTCATACATACAGGGCAGTGTAGAGCCAATACCACAAGTCTGGCTCAGGCACCACCTTTACCCTGGTCTGTTCTTCTGCAGGTCATACATACAGGGCAGTGTAGAGCCAATACCACAACTCTGGCAAAGGCACCACAATTACCATGGTCTGTTCTTCTGCAGGTCATAAATACAGGGCAGTGTAGAGACAATACCACAAGTCTGGCTCAGGCACCACCTTTACCCTGGTCTGTTCTTCTGCAGGTCATACATACACGGGCAGTGTAGAGCCAATACCACAAGTCTGGCTCAGGCACCACCTTTACCCTGTGTCTGCTGTTCCTTATGTTCTGCGCCTAGATTTGGCGTCAAAGATTCATAAATGTGTCTAATTCTACGAATGTGGTGTGAGGCCCCCCAGAACGACCCAAATCTTTGGCGCACTAAAAAGTGTTGTGCTGGCGCTTATTGCACCAAAGCTTGAAGTGCGACTGTTCATACATCGATAGAACAGGGCTACTACTGCTTTTTGATGCCAGAAAACTGGCGCAGCCCTGTTCATACATGTCGCCCAGAATTCCCTGCCTAAAAGTGTATTTTCTTCAGGTGGTCTGCAATCCACCCACTTTCTAATTGGAGGCCCTGTTTCTGCTTCATGTTTCACACTGTAGCTCTGCTTGCGCGGATAGGCTGCCGTGTATAAGCACAAGCCCACCAGGAAATCATGGAGCGTTGAGGTCCGGCTAGCAGAGACCACTAGATTTCTATATGTACCTCCCTATGTTTCTTTCTAAATGACAACATCATATAAGCCAAATGGGTAAAAAAAAAACGAGCCAGGATTCATGTAAACCCTAAACCCCTCCATAAGGTGACAGTTTTGGGAAATGTTCCTTCTTATGGCATTTACATTTTTGGTAACTGTGCAATACACATAGGCACCTCTTACACTATAGAGGGGTCACATTCACCTCCCATTTGTACACCCTTCACTTAATCTCTAGGCCTCCTTGGGCGCAAAAATTTGTCTGACGACGCCTCTGAAAAGAAAAAATTCTCATTGTTTTTAATTTATTTATTTTTACTATGTAAAAGCTATTAGTTTCTTAATAGTGTATTATTTTCTCAGGCTAGAGCTAGACCGCGACGTCTGCAATGTATGGTGGAAGTGGCGCAGCGGTTGGGTTACATAGAAACGGCCTTAGTTATGTAGACCTTGTTCTGACATTTTGTTCCTCATAGCAACCAATCACGGTGCAGATTTCGATCTCGGCATGACTTTAATGCTGAACAGTGATTGCTTGCTATCAGCAACCAGGTCAGTTTCTCTGTTTTGAAAACTGAGGCCAAGAAATTTCCATAGCAGCCAGATCCTAAATTCTAATGGAAAGATGAAAGCAGGAATCTGATTGATTGATGGAAAACACCTGAAGGTCATTGTTGTGCTACATCAAGGTCAAAGGAGGCAGTGACATGATCATAGTGCGCACTTTCCGATTACTTTGTTGTCAGTCCAGGCTCGAATTGGCCTACCGGGGAGCAGTGGAGACCCGCAGTGGGCCCCTGGGCATGGTGGGCACCTGGACCTGTTAAGCCTGGGGGCTGCTTTTTAGGGAGAAAAACAGAGAAAAAGAGGCAAAAAGAAGGAGGCATGTGCAGATTGTTCAGTCATGTACAGTAACTGCAGGATTGCTCCAAAAATCAATGGTGGCTCCAAGAATCAACTTCACTGGTGGATATCAGGAATCAACTCCATTGGTGGGCCCCAAGAATCAACTTCAGTGGGGGCCCTAAGAATCAACTTCAGTGGGGGCCCCAAGTATCAACTCCACTGGTGGTCCCAAGTATCCATTCCACTATTGGGCCCCAGGAATCATCTTCACTGGGGGGGGCCCAAGTATCCACTCCACTGGTGGGCATCAGGAATCACCTCCACTGGTGGGCCCCAAGAATCAACTTCAGTGGGGGCCCCAATAATCAACTTCAGTGGGTGCCCCAAGAATCAACTTCACTGGGGCCTCCAAGAATCATCTCCATTGGGAGTCCCAAGTATCCACTCCACTGGTGGTGGTGGCCCTAAGAATCAGCTCCACTGGTGGGCCCCAAGAATCAGCTCTACTGGTGGCCCCAAGATTCAACTCCACTGGTGGGCCCCAAGCATCAACTCCACTGGTGGTCCCAAGAATCACCTCCACTGGTGGCCCCAAGAATCAACTCCACTGGAGGGCCAGACATGATATGGCACACGTCATGGTTTAGCTCTAGCCTCAAGGTTGGATTTATGTATTAACCAGTATTGTTACTTTGTATAGATATTCTAATTATTGGGGTCATGATGGCTGCTTATTACGGCTACAGAGGGCGCGAGAGGCCTTCGGCTGTAAAGAGATTTGACAACGGTTGTATATATTTATTAATGGAATTGTATTATTTGTAAGGTTGTTGAAAATGTATTTTACCATGTTTAGAATATTTGTCTATATATGTTGGTTGTTGGTACAGTATATATTGTGTGTGCTCCCCTTATGTGCACTTGACATATACATAACAAGACGAAAACATACAACACTAAGCAAAGAGAGAAGCCGAAAATCCTGCATGACCCAGAAATAAGCTGTCCTGATAATGTAGGATAAATGTAACATTACCAGGATTATCGGATCATTTATTACACACATTGAGGCACATGTATTATTAGGGTATGTTCGCACGGCGTACTGTGGAGTGTACAGTGCGCGCCCCAATATGCCTGGTGTTTTGGAACCACGTCTGACCAGCCCTATTGACATGCATTGTCAACAGCGCGCAAGCGCCGCAAACAGTTGACCTGTCACTTCTCTCCCCGGGCGTACGACACGATCGTATTGCACGTGCGGGGGGACGACACGTAATTCATAGCTCTCTATGAGAGCTATGAATTACCGTAATTGCGGCGCGGATTTTGCCGCGTATAAAGCGCAGATACGCAGTGAAATACGCGTCAAAATTACGCCGTGTGAACATAACCTTACTGTCTTATACTTAAACAGTGGGAACTTAGACTAGACAGACTTATAATGCGTCACATGTATCAAAGTGTTGATCCGGCGCATGTTTAGACTGTCTATTATAAATTTGGGGTCTGGTCACACGGCTGATTTTGACGCTGTTTTTTGGAGCGTTTCCTCACTCAAAACAGCGTAAAAAAGCCTCAGTTCATTTTCATTGATTCCTATGTATAACAGTGTTAGGCTATGTCCACACTGCACATGATTACGATCGTATCTCCGGCGCTTTTCGTTTTTTAAAAGCGCCGCAGATACGATCGTCAGTGTGGTGCCATAGACGGCAATAGAAAAGACGAGTTGCTGTCTACACAGCTCGTCTTTTCTCTGCCGTCTTTCGGCAGCGGCGTATTATACAACATGTTGTATAATACGCCGGTGCTTCTCGTCTTCTTGACGTCTTCCCATACAATACTATTGTATGGGGGACGTCGGGAAAACGAGAAGCGGCTGCGGCTTTTGCACAAAGCGTGACAAAAGCCGCGGTCCTGCATCAGAGAGAGAACGGACGCTTTAAGGGCCGTTTTTTCTCTGATGCAGTGTAGACATAGCCTTATAGTTCACACACGACAAGGTTTTTCTGCGCTTCTTTGGATGCTGATTTGGGAGCTGAAAAAAAAGCGTCATGTCAATTCTTAAAGCGTTTTTAACGCTAAAAATCAATGGAAAGCTTCAAAACCTTGTCCAAAACCTCAGTGCCGTTTTAGACGCGGTTTTTTCCCCCGGCTATTAATTTGTATGGGTGCACCAGAAAGAAAACATTGTTGGAAAACCTCGTGGAAAACCTGATTAAATCCTCATCAAAACCTCAACTGACAAGTCCTGCATTGAGGTGGTTTACAGACGAGGTTTTGATGCTGATTTGGACGCCGAAAATTAAGGGCGACATTTCCCAACACGCCAACGCCAGTTTTTTGGTCTATTTTGCGCCCAAACTTTTGACGCCATATTCTCAATGTAAATGAACTGTCGTGCACCAAAACTAGGCGCATTATACGCCAGGCACGACACATTGTAATGCGCCTAAAAATGATACGCTGTGCGCCTCCATAACGCAATGCGCCTATTGAGGTGCGTTACATATACTAGTAATGATACGTTATGCGCTTCCGTAGTGCAATGCGCCTCGAGAGGCGCATTACATACACTAGCAATGATATACCAAGCACCACGATTTGTGCTATGCGACGCGATTTGCGCAATGCCTCTTTTTAGGCGCATTAAGTTTCCCTGATGCCAAATTTTTGAGAGGATCGGACTTTTTGGCGCACTTTACACTGATTTAATGTGCCCTAAAAACCGCCGCGGCGCCGCCAATTTTCTGACATGTCGCCCTAAGCGTCCAAATTAGCCGTGTGAACTTACCCTTAGGCTAGGTCTATACAGGCTGTCGGATTTTCGGCAGATTCAGTATTTTGAATCCGCAGAAAATTCGACGGTTCCCTATGCTGCCTAGACAGCAATAAAAAATCCGTGCTGTAGTCTAGTCTTTTGCTGTCTGTTTTAAAATCCGGTGGAATAATCAACATGTTGTTCATTCCGACAGATTGCCATCAGATTCCGACACATTCAAATGTGTGTGGCCGATGGCAAATCCGAAAACCTACTGCAGCTTTTGCGCAAATCTGCACCAAAAACCGCGGTCTGTCGGATTTTGGACGGCACTTTGGCATTGGCAGTGTAGACCTGGCCTTATAGTTGGCTCAGTTTCTGTGTCAAAATTTTGGCGCCTTTTGTGATGCACGAGGTCACACAGTAAGACACGTCCCTTTCTTGCAAAGTCATGCCCCCATTTTTAGGACATGGCATAGAAGTGTCTAAAAAAAGTCTACATTACATCATAAATTTTGTGTATCCCATGTTCCCCAGTTTTATGCCATAGGAAATCTGCCCGAGTTGGTATTTTTCCAAATCATCTGCAGGGTTTAATTTTTACATATCTGTTGTTACAACCGCATTAACTAATGTTATGTACAAAGTGTAACATCAAAATAAAGATTCTTATTCTATATTCTATATGGTGAAATTTTATTAAAAATGTGTCAGGGGCAGGGGTGTGGGGTCACAACAGCTGGGAAGCTTGCCTCAGGCACAGTCGGAGGTAGGATGTGGGTTCCTGAAAGTCTTGCTCTCCCCCTCCCTCTCCTGTCTGTTCTGCAGTAGGTTACATTAGCTGGAGATTCTTACTGGCTGTTGTAACCTGATATAGGATGCAGCTCTGTCAGAATGGACAGAAGAGGGAGTGAGGAAGTCTGCAGACAGCAAGTTAGTTTGGCCAGGCTTACACTTCATTATTCCCGACATCCTTTGGGATGCCAGGAAAAAGGGTACCCCGACCAGGGCCATCTTTTCCATTGGGCACACTAGGCAGTTGCCCAGGAGCCCCACAAATATAGGGGCCCTAGGTTGTAAATGGATTCCTGGGTCGGAGCTGCTTATTTAGCTGTTTTTCTATTCTTAGGATGTGCGAACAGTTAAGAACCATTGTGGAGCAGGAAGCCATCGGCTCCCTGCCCTGCTAGTTAGTCTTTTAGGCTGCAGACTGCCAACAGGTCGTCAGAAGAGGGTCCCGATATAGGTGGTGTGGTGATATGGGCGTGCTTTGGGGCTGGTAAGAGGCCTGGCCTCAGCTGTGATGTCATGTATTTGGGCCAGGCCCACTGTAATGCTATATCCAGGGGCTGACAATGCTATTAAAGGGGTTGTCTCACTACAAGGAATGCTTTTTATGTTAAAGATCTTGCAAAAACAAATCACTTTTCAATATGTGTCCATTAACAGTGTCCTACCTATTCCTAGATATCCCCTCTTGTATGGGCTGCATCAGCTCCTCAGGTCACTATAGCTGCAGACCTGTTTGATCTCTCCTGATAGGCTGCCAGCACTGGTTGCTATAGCTACAGACCTGTTTGATCTCTCCTGATAGGCTGCCAGCACTGGTTGCTATAGCTACAGACCTGTTTGATCTATCCTGATAGGCTGCCAGCACTGGTTGCTATAGCTACAGACCTGTTTGATCTATCCTGATAGGCTGCCAGCACTGGTTGCTATAGCTACAGACCTGTTTGATCTATCCTGATAGACTGCCAGCACTGGTTGTTATAGCTACAGACCTGGCTACTCCTGCAGCCTAGTAGAAGCCCGTAAACGCCCCTGAATTCAAAATGAAACCAAGAAAACAGGACTGAGGTGAGATGAATCAACATAGTGAGACAACCCCTTTAAGATGGCTCTGACCCCGACAGATACCGCACCAGCCGACCCATAGACAAAAATAGAACAGATGTAGTCTTATTTGGAATCCATTTGCTCTATGTGTCAAACATAAAAGCTTTCTGTATGAAACACGTAAACCTCTAGGAAATAGAGCAAACGGATTCCAAATAGGACCAGGGTTGTTCCATTGAGGTCTCTAGGCCGGCCGTGGCTTCGTCATAGCATCGGTTGGGATAGCATTTTTCATGGTATCTCCAACATAGGAAATAAAGTGTGAACCCAACTCAAGGAAGATTCTACTCACCTTGGCTCCTCTCTACAGCTGTGACCTCTGCAGGCGAGGTAAGTATATGTAATATGTACCCACTGTCAGCGCTGCAGGCGAGGTAAGTATATGTACTATGTACCCACTGTCAGCGCTGCAGGCGAGGTAAGTATATGTAATATGTACCCACTGTCAGCGCAGCAGGCGAGGTAAGTATATGTAATATGGACCCACTGTCAGCGCTGCAGGCTCTGGTTGACTGCAGTGAAGCTTCCAAACGGTCACATCAGGCAACGTCACGTGACGGCTCAGGCTGCAGTCGGAAGACAACAGAAGACCGGGGAACGAACGCTAGTACAAAAGCTCTTGATGGTATTAGAAGTTAAAAAGGGAGCTGGACAACCCTTTTAAGCAGTGCAGGGCATGCTGGGTACAACTCCCTAACAATAAATCACATTTTACTCATAATTTCCCAGGTTATCAGAGAAAATGGTTACACTGGAAATATACATACAGCAGCCATAGTGGTCTACCTTTCTTTTGGGTCAGGCATGTAAAACAAATACTGATGAGACATACTGTAGAGCAATTAAAGGGGTTGTTTCACTACATTGATTCATCTCACCTAAGTTCTGTTTTCTTGGTTTCACTTTGAGTTCGGGGGGTGTTTACTGGCTTCTACTAGGCTGCAGTAGAAGCCAGGTCTGTAGCTATAGCGACCAGTGCTGGCAGCCTATCAGGAGAGATCAAACAGGTCTGTAGCTATAGCAACCAGTGCTGGCAGCCTATCATGAGAGATGGAACAGGTCTGCAGCTATAGCGACCAGCGCTGGCAGCCTATCAGGAGAGATTGAACAGGTCTGTAGCTATAGTGACCAGCGCTGGCAGCCTATCGGGATAGTTCATACATGTCGCCCATAGTGTACACATATCACACTCACACAAGGACAGCCAGGTGCCATGATGACCCCGGTGACACTGCCATCAGAATAGCCATGTTACTACTGCTGAACACACTCAACATAGTGCCCCCATTAACAAAGGGGCGAGCCATTAAAAGAACACTTCTGTTTAAAGAGTATTTCTGTTAAAACCAATGTTCCTGGAAAATTTTTGGCAGTATTTTTATTTTTTATTTTAGCAATTCTATTCAAAAATGACAAATAAGAGCTTATCCTTTTCTAGCTGTGATTACTAAGTAGTTAAATTGAATGGCAGGACAGTCTAAACTCACATTACTGCAACTGCTGCTTATCTCGGTGTAGTCTCATTACAAATAGTAGGCAATGACATAATGGTTGCTCTATTGTTCTCTTGACAGGGATAGATAAGATTAGACTAGACAAGAGCAATACATGAAAGCATAATGGGCGACATGTCAGAAAAGAGGCGCCTTCACACCAGTTATAAGGCGAATTAAATGAGTGTATAATGCGCCTGAATGAATGAACCGGTCCAAAATCTGACGTCTGGTCTACCTTGCATAGTATAATTGATGCGCCTAACCTAGGCACATAGCATAATCTAGGTGCATAGCATATAATTGCTAGCATATTTTATGCGCCTATTTTAGGTGCAGTCAAATGTGTCGTGTCTGGTGTATAATGCGCCTAGTTTTGGTGTATTACAGCTCATTTATATAGAGAATAGGGCGTCAACAGTTTGTAGGCACAAAATACACGAAAAAAATGGTGCAGCCCTAATGGGACATGTCGCCCAATGGGTTCACTGTTTTCTGCACTGAGCAGTTTACAGCTTTTCTCACACTTAGGAGATCCTGCTGATAACACTTACACCTCTCAGGCCATAGATGGGAACCATAAAGCAATCCTCTCAATGCTGTGCTATCAGAGATTACAGAGGGGACGTGAGAGAGGAAGTCATGTACATAGGGGAACTTAAAAAAAAAAAATACCGTGTATACTCGAGTATAAGCCGACTTTTTCAGCACAATTTTATTGCTAAAAGAGCCTCCTCGGCTTAGGCCATGTTCACACGGCTTATTGGGGACGTATTTCGCCCACAATTACGCCGGCTGCCGTAAAGCGGAGGCGGGGTGGGGGGCGGCAGCTCGCTGGCCCCATAGACATGCGTTACCCACGGTGCGTATATGCCGTGAATAAGTAGCATGTCACTTCTCTTCCCTCTCGCTGTATTGTGCGAGCGGGAAGAGGAGACGTAATCCATAGTTCTCTATGAGAACTGTGGATTACCGTAATGACTGGGATGTATTTCAGCCCATAATTCGCACAGTACGGCGCAAATTACGGACTGAAATATGTCCCAAAATAAGCCGTGTGAACATGGCCCTATACTCGAGTTCTATGTATCCAAAGTACAACTCACCCCAGCTGAAAGTGCTGGAGCATGCTTCCAGGACCTGCGATAATGTCACATGGAGGGGGGGGAGTCATGTGATGCTGCTTGGTGTATGCCTGATTCTGCTGTACTGGTTGTGATCACTGCTGGAGGAGCTGAGGCAGAGCTTTGTATGTGTGTGTTTTATGTGCCTGCAGCAGAGCTGTGTGTAATGTGCATGCAGCTAAGCTGTGTGTGTGTAATGTGCGTGTAGCTAAGCTGTGTGTGTAATGAGCCTAAAACAGAGATGTGTGTAATGTGCGTGTAGCAGAGTCTTATGTGTGTAATGTGCATGTAGCTGAGCTGTGTGTGTGTAATGTGCATGTAGGCGAGCTGTGTGTGTAATGTGCATGTAGCTGAGCTGTGTGTGTGTAATGTGCACATAGCTGAGTTATATGTGTGTGTAATGTGAATGTAGCTGAGCTGTGTGTGTAATGTGCATGTAGCTGAGCTGTGTGTGTAATGTGCATGTAGGTGAGCTGTGTTTGTAATGTGCATGTAGCTGGCTGTGTGTGTAATGTGCATGTAGCTGAGCTGTATGTGTGTATTGTGCATGTAGCTGAGCTGTGTGTGTTTAATGTGCATGTAGCAGAGCTGTATGTGTGTAATTTGCATGTAACTGAGCTGTGTGTACGTAATGTGCATGTAGCTGAGCTATATGTGTGTACTGTGCATCTAACTGAGCCATGTGTAATGTGCATGTAGCTGAGCTGTGTGTGTGTAATGTGCATGTAGTGAGCTGTGTGTGTAATGTGCATGTAGCTGAGCTGTGTGTGTGTAATGTGCATGTAGCTGAGCTGTGTGTGTAATGTGCATGTAGCTAAGCTGTGTGTGTGTAATGTGCATGTAGCTGAGCTGTGTGTGTAATGTGCATGTAGCTAAGCTGTGTGTGTGTAATGTGCATGTAGTGAGCTGTGTGTGTGTAATGTGCATGTAGTGAGCTGTGTGTGTAATGTGCATCTAATTGAGCCATGTGTAATGTGCATGTAACTGAGCTGTGTGTGTGTGTGTAATGTCCATATAGCTGAACTGTATGTGTGTAATGTGCATGTAGCTGAGCTGTGTGTGTTTAATGTGCATGTAGCTGAGCTGTGTGTGTAATGTGCATGTAGGTGAGCTTTGTGCGTGTAATGTGCATGTAGCTGAGCTGTGTGTGTAATGTGCATGTAGCTAAGCTGTGTGTGTGTGTAATGTGCCTGTAGTGAGCTGTGTGTGTAATGTGCATCTAATTGAGCCATGTGTAATGTGCGTGTAGCTGAGCCTTATGTGTGTAATGTGTGTAGCTGAGCTGTGTTTGTGTTATGTGCATGTAGCTGTGCTGTGTGTGTGTGTAATGTGCATGTAACTGAGCTGTGTGTGTGTGTGTAATGTCCATATAGCTGAACTGTATGTGTGTAATGTGCATGTAGCTGAGCTGTGTGTGTAATGTGCATATAGCTGAGCTGTGTGTGTGTAATGTGCATGTAGCTGAGCTGTGTGTGTAATGTGCATGTAGCTGAGCTGTGTGTGTGTGTAATGTGCCTGTAGCTAAGCTGTGTGTGTGTGTAATTTCCATGTAGCTGAACTGTATGTGTGTAATGTGCATATAGCTTAGCTGTGTGTGTAATGTGCATGCAGCTAAGCTGTGTGTGTGTAATATGCCTGTAGCTAAGCTGTGTGTGTGTGTAATTTCCATGTAGCTGAACTGTATGTGTGTAATGTGCATATAGCTGAGCTGTGTGTGTAATGTGCATGTAGCTAAGCTGTGTGTGTGTAATGTGCCTGTAGTGAGCTGTGTGTGTAATGTGCATATAGCTGAGCTGTGTGTAATGTGCATGTAGCTGAGCTTTGCGCATGTAATGTGCATATAGCTAAGCTGTGTGTGTAATGTGCATGTAACTGAGCTGTGTGTGTAATGTCCATGTAGCTGAACTGTATGTGTGTAATGTGCATGTAGCTGAGCTGTGTGTGTAATGTGCATGTAGCTGAGCTGTGTGTAATGTGCATGTAGCTGAGCTGTGTGTGTAATGTGTATGTAGCTGAGCTGTGTGTGTAATGTGCATATAGCTGAGCTGTGTGTAATGTGCCTGTAGCTAAGCTGTGTGTGTTTTGTGCCTGTAGTGAGCTGTGTGTGTGTGTAATATGCAGGTAGCTGAGCTGTATGTGTGTATTGTGCACGTAGCTGAGCTGTGTGTGTGTAATGTGCATGTAGTTGAGCTGTGTGTGTAATGTGCCTGTAGCTGAGCTGTTTTTGTGTAATGTGCATGTATCTGAGCCGTGTGTGTGTAATGTGCCTGTAGCTGAGCTGTGTTTGTAATGTGCATGTAGCTGAGCCGTGTGTGTGTAATGTGCACGTAGTTGAGCTGTGTGTGTGTAAGTATCACGTATTTGAGCTGTGTGTGTAATGTGCCTGTAGCTAAGCTGTGTGTGTGTAATGTGCATGTATCTGAGCCGTGTGTATGTAATGTGCCTGTAGTGAGCTGTGTGTGTGTGTAATATGCAGGTAGCTGAGCTGTATGTGTGTATTGTGCATGTAGCTGAGCTGTGTGTGTAATGTGCATGTAGCTGAGCCGTGTGTGTGTAATGTGCACGTAGTTGAGCTGTGTGTGTGTAATGTGCACGTAGTTGAGCTGTGTGTGTAATGTGCCTGTAGCTAAGCTGTGTGTGTGTAATGTGCATGTATCTGAGCCGTGTGTATGTAATGTGCCTGTAGCTGAGCTGTGTTTGTAATGTGGTTAATTGCTGGGGACAGCCCGACTTAGCTAATTACAGGGACAGCCTACCTGGCTAATTACTGGGGACAATCATTTCATACATGGTGGCACCAAGTCCTCTAGTTGCTGCTCTTTGCTATGGCTGCCTGTCCTGGTTAATGAAGGGGCATCACTTGCTGCATTTCCCACCCTAGGCTTATACTCGAGTCAAGAAGTTTTCCCAGTTATTTGTGGTAAAATTAGGCGCCTTGGCTTATATTCGGGTCAACTTATACTTGAGTATATACGGTATAAAAAAAAATGCCCAATTTAAAAATCTAAAAAATCTTTATAATAGTCACTTATTGCTTGTCAATATGTGAAAAAAATTGATGGTAGTGTCCCTTTAAAAACAGCAGCAGAAACGGAAAAGAAAAACCATTTAGCAAACAGTAAGGAGGGAAATGATGTTTTTTACCCGATCACCCCGACTCTCGTGCGCGCCCCTCCACTTTATGAGCATTGCCGACTATCTTCATGCAGGTTCCCCTTTGGAGCGCTGTCGTGCCTCATGACAAGGACATAGCTTTATATCCTCTACATAAATCTTCATCAGAAAAACAGACATAACCGGTGACAGGAAGAGTCTTCCTATACTATCGCTCACTATATGTTTATATAGGACGTCTTTGAACCCGCACGGATGTATAGACCCGACCGAGGCCGAGACGTCACCTTGTGACCTCATGGGGATCTTAATCAACAGGCTCGGACTTTGAATCCTTTCTTTAGATTTGTATCATGCTATTTTCTAATTGTTACCCGGTTATTATAGTAGCAATGCCCTCTGCCCTCTGCCAGCACTGGAATAATAGGCACTTTCTTCCCTTCGTGGTCTCTCTCTCGTCTGCCAGGAAATGCCCAACCCAAGGTCACTATGATCGAGATACACAATTTTATTCCTGTGTCACATATCTCTAAGGCTGGGTTCACACGGCTTAACTGCGGGGCGTAACTGTGGCCGGGGGCGGGGCGGGGGAGTGAGCGGGGGGCCGGCACCTCGCCGGCCCATAGAGAATCACTGCTAGCGGCGCGTATACGCCGCTAGAAAGTGACATGTCAATTATCTCCCCGCCCGGCGGCTTCGCAGCTTTACAGCTTTAGGCTCCCACTTCCTGTTCAGGCTGTGGGCAGTTCTACAGCTTCAGGCTCCCACTTCCTGTTCATGCTATGGGAAGTTCTAAAGCTTCAGGCTCCCACTTCCTGTTCAGGCTGTGGGCAGTTTTACAGCTTTAGGCTCCCATTTCATGTTCAGGCTGTGGATGGTTCTACCGCTTCAGGGTCCCACTTCCTGTTCAGGCTGTGGACAGTTCTATAGCTTCAAGCTCCTACTTCCTGTTCAGGCTGTGGGTGGTTCTACAGCTTCAGGGCCCCACTTTCTGTTCAAGCTGTGGGCAGTTCTACAACTTCAGGCTCCCACTTCCTGTTCAGACTGTGGGCAGTTCTACAGCTTTAGGCTCCTACTTCCTGTTCAGGCTGTGGCCGGTTCTACAGCTTCAGGCTACCACTTCCTGTTCAGGCTGTGGGCGGTTCTACAGCTTCAGGCTCCCACTTTCTGTTCAGGCCGTGGGCGGTTCTACAGCTTCAGGCTCCCACTTTCTGTTCAGGCTGTGGACGGTTCTACTGCTTCAGGCTCCCAAATCCTGTTCAGGCTGGGAGCGGTTCTACAACTACAGGCTCCCAGTTCCTGTTAAGGTTGGGGGCGGTTCTACAGCTTCAGGCTCCACTTTCTGTTCAGGCTGTGGGTGGTTCAAACAGCTTCAGGCTCCCACTTCCTGTACAGGCTGTGGCTTGTTCTACAGCTTCAGGCTTCAACTTCCTGTTCAGCCTGCGGGCGGTTCTACAGCTTCAAGCTCCCACTTCCTGTTCAAGCTGTAGGCGGTTCTACAGCTTCAGGCTTCCACTTCCTGTTCAGGCTGTGGGCGGTTCTACAGCTTCAGGCTCCCACTTCCTGTTAAGGCTGTGGGCGGTTCTACAGCTTCAGGCTCCCACTTCCTGTTCAGGCTGTGGGCGGTTCTACAGCTTCAGGTTTCCACTTCCTGTTCAGGCTATGGGTGGTTCTAAAGCCTCAGGCTCCCATTGGAAAACACTAGTATGGCCCTTGGAAGCATTTCAGATTTCAAAACAAATTTTGCCAGAATTTGTCAGCATACCCGTCAACCAAACGGCAGCCTGTAACTCCGACTGGAAAATTGTAGTGTATTAAAGGAAATGCTATGTTTTTTTCAGTCTTATTGGCAGGTATTGCTGGTGAATTGTGGTAAAATTTGGTTTGGGCTGACCCAATTTTTGTGCTCTAAAATGCAACCCTAGCCCTCATACATATTAGACTGTCCTCAGGGTTGCCCCACTATTGTTTAACATATATGGGGGCCTTAAAGGGGTTTTCCTACTGCAAATATTAGCCTTCAACATAAAGGGAAATGTAATTGAAGACTTTTTCTAAATATATTGCTTTGTTGATTTTACTTTAGTTATGAGATAAGAGACATTTTACGTGCTCTAAGTGCACACAGGGTTCTATGGTGACCTCAACTCTGTTATCTAATTAACATGTTTTCCAGCTGTTTTTTTATGGAATCTCCTAATGGAACTTCCCGCGCAGATGTGAACCTAAGAACCGCACATATATATATCCCCCAGTTACCATGTGCAATTTACAATACTGGTGTCTTCTTATGTGGTAGAAGTGGCTTTTGGGCCCCCTCAGGCTGCAGGGCCTGGCAGCAACTGCTACCTCTGCTCCCCCCTATGGTTACGCCCCTGATGGAGTTGCAAGGTGAACATTCACTTATTGCATCTTATTACATCACAAGGTACGAAAAATAGTTGCCGTATTGGAGCAGAGATTGGAGCAATGTTAAGGGGGGCAAATAATTGGGGTATTTTCCAACACCAATTTAAAGGGGGTTTTGCCACGATCTTATTTCATACCTCCTGCATCCAGCTCTGTGTGCTCAGAAGGAGGCGTGTGTGATTTGTTTGAATTGCAGATCATGTGACCCAGCAGGATGACATCACCAGGCCTTTCCTCTCTGTAGTCAAAGAAAGGTCTGTTTATGTATAGAATTGTAAGTAGCTACACTGTAGCTCAGAGGTAACATTTTTGCTTTACAGCACAAGGGTCCTAGGTTCAAATCCCTGCAGGAACTTAACCTGTGGATTTTTTTTTCCTCTTTATCAATGCACAGACCTCATTGAGGTTTCTTTTTTTTTATTTTCACTGTTTGACTAATTACTAAGGAGCACAGAGGACGGGAGTAGAGTGACAGCACCTGGGGGTTTGAACTCTCAGTAGCTGCCTGAGAGGAGAGGTGAAGTCTGAGCATGTGCGACCAGGACTGAGGAGCTCTCAGCCCTGGTCGTATCCCCTGGAGACGAGCTGTAAACAATGGAGCAGCTAAAAACTAAAGGAGCAGCTAAAACAAAAACGGTGCAGAATTTTTAATAATAATGAATGGTGAAAATGTTTTTTATTTCATTTGCAAGCTTCCTAAGTCAATTTTACTTCGTGGCAAAACCCCTTTAACTGCTGTAGAAGGCACTGACTGACTGTAGGACATCCGACTATCTATTTATCTGTAGTCACCTGCTGTGTATATCAGAATCTTCAAATGCCGAGGAAGACAAAACACAGTTAGAATAAGGTCACACTTCTAGGAGATGTGAGCAGCTACGGAAGGGAGACTGTTTACTGACCGTCCCGAGAGATAAAACTTCCTTCCAGCGAGTGAGCTTACACTGTAATAATTAGGATGGAGTTCTGATTGCTTAAAGGGGTTGTCTACTTTCGATGATCCCTCTTTATTAGGACTCATGCACAAGAAAGAACCTTAAGACCCCCATATATGGGAGACAGTAGTCTTGCAAACCTGAGGACTGTCTAATAAGTATGGGGGATAAAGTCACGAAAGAGCCTTAAGACCCCCATATACAATAGACAATAGCCGTCCAAATCCAAGGACTGTCTAGTAAATATGAGACATAAAGTTATGGAAGAGCCTTAAGACCCCCATATACAATAGACAATAGCCGTCCAAACCCAAGAGCTATCTAATAAGTATGGGGGATAAAGTCACGAAAGAGCCTTAAGACCCCCATATACAATAGACAATAGCTGTCCAAACCCAAGAGCTGTCTAGTAAGTATGAGGCATAAAGTTGTGGAAGAGGCTTAAAGGGGTTTTGCCACGATCTTATTTCATCCCTCCTACATCCAGCTCTTCAGCTCTGTGTGCTCAGAAGGGGGTGTGTGATTTGTTTGAATTACACATCATGTGACTCAGCAGGATGACATCACCAGGCCTATCCTCTCTCTAGTGAAAGAAAGGTTTATGTATAGAAGTGTAAGTAGCTACAAAGTGGCTCAGAGGTAACATTTTTGCTTTACAGCACAAGGGTCATTGGTTTAAATCCCTGCAGGAACTTAACCTGTGGATTTTTTTTCCTCTTTATCAATGCACAGACCTCATTGAGGGTTCATTTTTATTTGCACTGTGACTTATTACTAATAGTCCAAAGGCAGGAGTAGAATGACAGCACCGGGGTTTGAAACATCAGTAGCTGCCTGAGAGGAGAGGTGATGTCTGAGCATGTGCGCCAGGGACTGAGGAGCTCTCAGCCTGGTCGTATCCCCTGGAGACGGCTGTAAACAATGGATCACTAAAGGAGCAGCTAAAACAAAAATGGTCAGAATTTTTAATAATGATGAAAGGTGAAAATGTTTATTATTTAATTTTCAAACTTCCCACATCAATTTAATTTGCGGCAAAACCCCTTTAAAGGGGTTTTCTCACTCGGCTGTTTCACTGAGTCACAAGCAGTTTTACACTCACTCTGTCTCCTCAGGCTGTGGATGGTTCTATATCATATTCGGCTTCTAGCTGAGCCATTACTCTGACAAGTGCAGGAGATGTTATCTTTTCATGAAACAAAGCTACATGTACTGTGAGGACTGAAAACAATGGCTTTTGTAAACAGAAGCTAATCTTGTTAGAGATAATCAGTTTTTCTCCAGAGTGAAGAAGTGACCTCTTTTGGTCCATAGGGTGATATAACTCCCTGCTCTAAGCTCTCTCCTCTAGTTAGATAACAGAGTTAAGGTCTTGTAAGAAAGGTAACCATAGAAACCTGTGTGCACTCAGAATACATCAAATGTCTCTTATCTCATGACTAAAGTAAAATCAACAAAGCAATGTATTTAGAAAAAGTCTTCAATTACATGTCCCTTTATGTTGAAGGCTAAGATATGTAGTAGGAAAACCCTGTTAAGGCCCCCATATATGTTAAACAATAGTGGGGCAACCCTGAGGACAGTCTAATATGTATGGGAGCGTTTTAGAGCACTTTAAAAATGGGTCAGCCCAAATAAAATTTTACCACAATTCACCAGCAATACCTGCCAATAAGACTCAAAAAAACAAAGCATTTCCTTCATTACACTACCCTACAATTTTCCAGTCTGAGTTGCAGGCTGCCGTTTGGTTGATGGGTATGCTGACAAATTCTGGCAAAATTTGCTTCTAAGGGCCACAGTAATGGAGGGCTGTCTCCTGCAACAGATGTTTTCTGTAGAGATAAGCCACCACCAAAGAAATAATGGAAAACACAAGCATGCTCAGCCACAGGAGCATGCACATGCATAGGGGAGTAAGGAATAGCTATCAGCTGAACGAGTATTCAGATAACAGCTATGACGAGTCTAGGGTTGAATAAGGCTTTGTTCACACGGCTTATTGTGGCGCGTATAGTACACGCCGCAATACGCCGGGTGTTTTGGAACCACGCACGTAATTCCAAAGCACGGGGGGGTGGCAGCCCCCTAGCCCCATTGACATTCATTACTGGCGGCGCGTATTCGCCGCTACCAATTGACATGTCATTTCTCCTCCCCACCCCTCCCCCGCCCGTACAATACAATCGTATTTTACGCGCAGGGGGGAGCGACACGTAAACCATATGAATTTCATACATTTCGCCGCATATTAAGCACAATACGCGGTGAAATACACGCACAATTACGCTAGAGAGTAAGGCTATGTTCACACGGCGTGATTGCGGGGCATACAGTACGGCCGCAATTACGCCGGGTGTTTGGGAGTCACGCTGATCAGTGCGTACTCCCGCGACGCGGGGGGCTGGCAGCCCGCCGACCCTATAGACTGTCATTACTCGCGGCGCGTATTCGGCGCAAGTAATTTACATGTCACTTATCTCCCCGGGCGTACAATACAATCGTATTGTATGAGCGGGGAGAGGAGGCGTAATCCATAGTTCTCTATGAGAACTGTGGATTACTGTAATTTCGACTAAATGCGCGCCAAAATTTGACCGTGTGAACATAGCCTAACTGTTCAACACAGGACTCCATGTGCTGTTATGGTGTCACCAGGGGCGTAGCTATAGGGGGTGCAGAGGTAGCAGTCGCTACCGGGTACTGCAGCCTGAGGGGCCCCAAAAGCCCTCCTGCCACATAAGGAGATACCAGCATTGTGAGTGGGACATGGTAGCTGGGGGGCCCCATTTTACTTTTTGCACTAGGGTCCAGGAGCTTAAAGTTACACCTCTAGGTGTCAACCTGTTCCCTATGGCTCACTACTGTGATGAGATAGGCCCACTGTTTGCCTCCATATGGCACTGTGTTACAGAAATTTTCCTCCCAAGGAGCAAAACTTCTGTGAATACCCCCTTAATATGACAGCCAATGCCACCCTGGGGTTTTCACCCCCCGATTGTTCCTATTTGCTGTAGGCAAACAGAGATCTTGAAAATGCAACCAAATTCCTGCACAAAGTAAATCAGAAATCATATGAGATGGAATGAAACATAATGTCTTAAAGGGGATGTATCGCTTCATCAGTTCGGCTGTTCTCTTGTAGCTTGATTTTCTCAGTTCCTGAAATCCAGGGGCGTTTCTTCCCCTCCCAGCTGGGTGTTTATTAACTGAAGGGGGATGACATCATCCTCCCCCTTCACTGTTCATGCTCCCTCCCAAGTGTGTTCAACCTCCCCCCTCCACATGTCACTGTGTCGTTCCTCTCCCTATGCAGTCTTATTTTGTAAGAGCTGTTTACATACCACAGCCCTGCATTCAGTCTAGACAGTCATCTATGAACTCAGAACACTGATCTATTCTCCTCTCACAGCTGGAGGTTTGTTACAGTTGAATCCAGTCTTCTATGAACTCATCCAGAGCACAGATCCGTCTCCCTTCTATGCAGGAGCATTAGGCACCGAGGCACAATTCTGCTGTTTTCTCTGATTGTAGAAGCAGCTGCAGAGTTAATATGCAGCTGCTGGCTGTGCAGAGTGAAACGTTGCCGGACCCTTATTCTGAGTGAGAGAGGCAGGAATGCGCGCTCCTTTGAATACGACCGGGGGCCAGACAGAATGTAAATTAGTAGAGCCGTCAGCCAATGAAATGAAAGGAGGCGGAATCCGACCAGCACTGGTGTTTACAGAAAACGAAGATAAGGGAGACAGTGAAAACAAGACAGCTTTGCCAATGACAAGCAATGGCAAAGTTGCTTGTTTTCACTGTCCCCTTATTCTGAAGACCATTTAATGAAATGATACAACCCCTTTAAGTATCAGTTAATTAAGCAAGACGCCTGACATGACTTTCCTACTGATTGTTGCTGCAGTCTCTGTTATTGTAGTTTTCCGCACGCATCACATGACAGGGTCTGGCCAAGTCTTTGTCTTGGCAGCGGCTGCCGGGTGAAGTCATGGCACAGTGCACGCTGCCTGGTGCCGCATTGTTTTGCTGCCGAGCACTTTTTACTGGTAGCTGACACAGCCTCAGGCTCGTGTGGGGACTCTGATGGAGACATCTCTCGGAGCAGTCTGGGTCCTAGTGGCCTCAACGTGGCGCCTCGGTCTTCAGATTTTATCCCCATTCATTTGAGAGGCTCATATCCTGGAATAAGTCTTCAAAGCAATTGTGCCAGTCCTATGAAATCTGTGTCTGTTTTCTTGGTGTTGACACGGTGCAAAATTTCCTGTACTAATTACAGGAGAGTACATGCCTATGTATTTAAAAGGGGAAAGATCTCTCCTTGAGGAGAGGAACCAATAAATTGGTCGGTGTGAGGATTTATGCGCCTTTCAGACCTCACTGACTGTTTTGCATGAAGCAAAGGCTTATGGGAAAAGGAGCTGAGGGCTCCACGCACCCTCTATTGATGTAGTTATCTCAGTTTTACCTGTATTCGCAGGACCAGAATGTTGAAAGGATTTGAGCCAAAACCCTTTAAGTTCAACTACAGACAGCTGTTTCGGGGTATTTGCCCCTATGTATTTAAAAGGAATCCTGAAGGAATTCCCTTCTTTTAATTGGAAGGGACCCCTGATGATAAGCTTTGGGCTGTCTATGTTATGCATAGACCTCCTGGGTGCTCTAGAGCAAGTCTTGCTCTTCATGGTAGATTTCCAAACATAGGATCCCTCAGCCAAAAATACCTAAAATTTGCAAACACTCTTAGGAAATTCTGAGTTCCCCAATCATAGGTTGGAATTACACAGTTAATACCATCCCTTTGCTCCCCTTTCCTTAGGAGGTGAATACAGTTAAATACTAAAGGTAATGCTCTGCCGTACACTCTTGAATATTGCAGCTCTTCCAAATGAAAGAAATTTCAAGTAAAACTTGTTAGACTGCGCTGCACTAAGGGCGACATGTGTGATTTTTGCCACTCAGGTGCAATTTTTTTGCGCGCATTAGTAGTGTTGAATGCGCCTGAATCTATGAACCTGTTCTACTGCGGGTGATAGATTTAGCGCTTTCTAGCTACAAAGCGACACTTCTGGCTCAGGTAAACCACTTTAAAAGTGCTCTACTTGTCCCAGTGTAAGAAATATTAAAGGGGTTGTCTCGCTACAAAGAATAGCTTTCAAATTGTAGGGAACACAAAATTAAAATATTTTCCAATATATTGCTTTGTTCCTCTGTTTTCCCTAAGGAGATACAAGTGAAATTTATGACCTCCCCGGCTATTTCAGTTTTTCCCTCAGTAACTGACCTATAAACAATTCTCCCTGCTGTTTGTTCTATGAGTAGCAGTGATGATGTCATCCACAGGTCTTGGCGTGCCCATGCTGTGGCGTAAAAAGCTTGATTTATGTAAAATAAAACAGAACTGTAATTTAGGGCTTTTGTTGAGGGATAGAAAGAAGTCCTGTTAGTATTTGAAAAGTAAGATAAAAATTAGAACTGAAAGCACAGCACAGCACTGAGCTGTAAAGCACAAGCTGTAGGAAAATTAGTCTTTAAACCCGGAAGTGGCGAGTATTTCTTTTTATGACCTTTAAAAACCTGAGGGAGACAACTTTTTAAATTTTTAAAATCTGTAAAAAATACAGATTTTTAATATTGAAAAACCCTATGTTGGTTTTATTTGATATGATTGTGGGAAATATTTCTTTGTGGGAAAATACTGTAATTGGTTTCCATGGGAGAAATCTTGGAAGACGCAGATCCTTTTAGGTGCTAAATTTTAAAATATATTACCTCGCCAGGAGCCCTAACATTGTAAAAACTGTTGATGCAGAATGTACACAGAAGGCTCACTGCCTTTTGAACAAAAACTTTCCCCGGTAACAGGATGTAATCAGGGGGTTTATTAATGAAAAGGTGCCTTACCCCCGTTTTCAGGTTTTACTGTATAATTTGCCCACAGGGGGAAAGGCCTAAAACAGGATGGACACACAATAAACATAGAAGTGTTTATTGCCCCAAAACTGATCAAACGAGAGAGATTGTTTCCACTTAATGATGGGAAAATTGAGATCTGAGGGAAAAATGACATAAATATCCAGGGTTGCATGACTGGGGGAGGCACTCTCTTGAGGAGGACTCTTGGGAAGAAGCCAGCAGACTTGGGCACATGGAGAGCACTGCCATGGGTGAAGGCCTGGATGGTAACATAACATTGTATTTTGTTATATGTTATATGATTTGTAACTGTTCATTGGTAATTGGTTGTCTAGAGATTATGTAACATGTTGTTTCTTTCTTTCTGTTCCTGTAAATCGCTATATCATTTTATAATAACCATAAAGTCAATTTCATATGCTGTACAATATACGTTTTAATACACTTACATTTGTGTCTTTCATTTATTGCACCTAACCTTTCGAATCTAACCCAGTAAGAGGGTGGATTGTATATATACAGTATATGGGGGTTTGTATAGATACATATTTATTTATGATATTTATATGACCATATATATGTATATGATACAAGGAATTTCTTACACCAGCAGTAATGCGCCTGGATTTGTCATATTGAAGCTATAAATGTGTAGCTTCGTACGGTTCTAGTGCGACACCTCCAGCCCCCCCCCCCCCGATCTCAGGAGCATTACAAAGTGCCGCGGGCGCTCTTTAATGTGCCTGATATCGGAGTGCGGCTAGTTAAAAATCTAGCGAACAGGGCTGCGCCAGTTTTTTGGCTAAAAAGACGTCAGATTTCTGCTGCAGCTCCATTCATAAATGTCCCCCTAAGAGTTTTAGGTTGGGTTCACATGGCATATTGCAGCACGTGCCTGTGCGCACCGCTATACGCCTGCTGTTAAAAGTATGTGCTGGCACGCGCCTACTTTCAACATCGTTCTGGCGCGTCTACCATTTACCCACACGTCTCATAGCGCGTAAGCACCCAAAAGAAGGGACATGGTACTTATTTTTACGAGAGGGAAATACAACCGAAAATCAGGACACTCAATGAGTGCTATGATTTTACCGTATTTGCGGGGCGTACTTCAAGCGCATTGCAACACGATTACGCCTCACAAATACTTCGTCTTAACATACCCTTAGGCTCCAGGTTATATGTGTTTTGGAGAAGCTAACTTTTAAGGCTATGTACACACCATGTACTGCGGCGTACTTAGTCTCTTTCGGAAGCTAGCGCTGATACCACGTACCCCCTCGTCGCGGAGGGTGGCAGCCTGCAGGCACTATAGACATGCAATACTCGTGGCGTGTAATCGCTGCAAATAATTGACGTGTCGCTTATCTCCCCAAGCATACAATACGATCGTATTAGTACGCGCGGTGAGAGGAGGCGTTATCCATAGGTCTCTATGAGAGCTATGGATTAGCGTAAATTTGGCGCGACCCGCTCGATTGATGCAATAGCACCAAAATGACATCGTGTGAACATAGCCTAATGCTTATGTAGTAGCAATCATGTCATATCTTAGATGAATCTGTGGCTGCAGACACATGCCAAAGTCCCAGGCAAAGTGAGAGTTAATAATCCATTAAGAATTTGGTTTCTTCTCAGCAGTAATTTCCTTCCTAGCCCTGCAAGGCTTTGATCCTTTGTTCTTGTCGCAATTCAATTTGACTTTTATAGTTCGCTATAAAGAGTTTTAAGGGATAACATTTGACGAGAATTTTTTTCTTAAAGGGTTTTTTTTCCATAACGGACATTTATTGCATATGGAAAGGATATAGCTAAAAAATGTGCATTTAGCCCGGGAAAAAAGGGGAATAAGTACCGGTATAAAGAAAAGGCCCCCTTTAAAGGGTTTGTCCACTACAAAATGTTTTTTATGTTAAAAAAACTTGCAAAAAAAAATCACTTTTGAATATTGTCCATTAAAAAGTGTCCTACCTATTCTAGATTCCCCTTTGTATGGGCTGCATCAGCTCCCCAGGTCACTTTTGCTACAGATCTGTTCCTTTATTATGAAGGCTGCCAATGGTTGTATAGCACAGACCTGTTCGATCTCTCCCGATGGTGCCAGCGCTTTTCACCTAGCTACAGCCTTTTCAGTCCTCCCGATAGGCTGAGTATGGTGCTAAGTAAGACCCGTTCGATTCCACCTGATAGGCTGCCAGCGCTTTAACTTTGCTACGACCCGTTCAGTCTCTCCGAAGGGTGCCGCGTTGGGCACTTAGCTAAGCCTGTTTCGGTCTTTCCTGATAGACTGCACACTGTGCATTATATTTTACCCAGGTATACGCATTAAGTTCCAGCCTGGGGTTCCTAGCTACAGACCAGTTTGTTCTCTCCTGATAGGCTGCCAGCCTGGTCACTTAGCTACAGCCCGTTTTATCTTCCAATAGCCTCACAGTGTTGGTTTCATAGCTCAGACCCGTTCGATTCCTTCTGATTAAAGGGTGCCAGGCGGTCGTTAGCTCAGACCTGTTCAGCCTCTGAAAGGCTGCCAGTGCTGGTCACTTACTTTAAAGACCCGCGTCCTCAGCAGCTCATCAGTGCAGGCCCCAAAAAGCCCTAAAAAATTACCCCGAATTAATAAAAGAAACGAGAAAAAAAGGGGTGAGGTGAGATGAATGGATGGAGTGAGACAACCCCTTTAAGGACAATCACTTGGCAGTATTCGGACCCCCTATTGAAATGAGTGGGTAACTGCGCAAGTGCGGCCATTTACTAGCTCTGAACAGGGAGTTTCGGGGCTGTTCTCCAGGTCAGTGCGTGTCCTAGAGGTGGAACCTGCATCTATCAGACATTTATGGCCTTTCCTATTTGTGATGAAATGAAATATAATTTTTTTCCAGGATACCCGGTCATGAGAGTAGGGGGGGAAAAAATGCTCCTCAATAAAAGGGGAGGGTCTCGCAGGTGGTCCTGCTTCAAAAGGCCCCCACACCAATTTTCATAGGTTCCAGACACCTTGGAGACCCAGGCAATGAGAGCTGTAGTGAGAGAGAGGTGTGAAGTGGTTCAAAGAGATGGATGAGTCACAGCATAGTCTGGATTTCATAAAGAATCATGGAATAACCGTACATCACAGGCACACCCCAATTTCATATTTTTAAATATGAAAGCTTCCCACACGTATAGCTGTCACTCCCTCATTTGTAGGACCAATGGGCAGGTGAGGAAATGGAAAGCTGGTCCAGGGAACGCCCCCCCCCACCCCCCACCCCCCCCCCCCCCCCCTCACCCAGGACCCAGTGTGTTTGTGGTACCATCATAGGTTCGACCTACCCGGTTCTGATTGGTTACATGAGGGCAGACCCTGTGGCCATTGCCAGCCGGTTGATACAGTCAGTTTCTTGTCCGGAGCTATACACAGCATGGCCCAGGAGCGAGGAGAGTGTAGACCAGAGGTCTGCAACGTCGACTCTCCAGCTGTTGTGAAACTACATCTCCCATCATGCATTTATATAATCAATATCAGTAGGCATGATGGGAGATGTAGTTTCCCAACAGCTGGAGAGCCGACGTTTCAGACCCCGGGTGTCGACCGTCCCCGGGGCGTGAGAGGATGTGACAGGGGGTGTGAAGGAGGTGTGACATGGGGCGTCCCAGTATAGTTAAAAATGAGGGCCCAGGGTTGTCTCTATTGGAGGGGGGTATATGCACGAGCATCCGCAGGCCAGATTCACTCCCCACATGTGTGACCTGCACCAAGCTGACCTGATGTAACTGGACACATTTTGTTGCTTCTTTTGTCTGTACCCATATCCTATTTGTATTTGCCACTTGGGGAGGGGGGGGGGGGGGCAACAAATTACACTTCTGAATGGGGACGTCAATGCAGAGGTTATGTGCTCTCATCTGGAAAATAACAAGTACTGCTTACCCGTGAAAGTCAGGACCAAAAGACTCTGAAAATAGCATGGTTTGTGGTGCAGGCCGCTAGGCTCAGACATGGTTAGTGAGGAATGTTAATGTTTAGTTAAAGGCTAAACAGCCTGAGCTACGCCCCAGAGCTTTATTCACATTTCTGCTGATCCTGAGCTACAGCTCACAGCCGCATTCACACTCCTGCTAAGCCTGAACCTACAGGCAAAAGCTGCATTAATACTTCTGCTGATCCTGAGCTACAGGCAAAAGCTGCATTCACAAAACTGCTAATCCTGAACTACAGGCAAAAGCTGCATTCAAACGTCTGCTGACCCTGAACTACAGGCAAAAGCTGCATTCATACGTCTGCTGAACCTGAGCTACGGTCCAGAGCTGCATTCACAAAACTGCTAATCCTGAACTACAGGCAAGAGCTGCATTCATACTTCTGCTGACCCTGAGCTACAGTCCAGAGCTACATTCATACTTCTGCTGATCCTCAGCTACAGACAAGAGCTGCATTCATACTTCTGCTGATTTGAGTAAAGTCGGACGCCTCCATTCACCCCCTATATGCCAGAGATCTGATTACAGGCAAAAGCTGCATTCATACTTCTGCTCATCCTGAGCTACAGACCGGAGCTGTATTCACACCTTTGCTGATACTGAGACACAGCCCAGAACTGAATTTACTGCTGATGGCTACAAACACCTGTCAAAAAATTGTAGAGAGGCAAATCCCCCAATGATTGAAACCTAAAAACGCAACTCTCCAACGCAAAACCACCTGAATAACCTGGTAAAACTAACAGATTTGAGCCACGGAATTGTGAATGTGAAACAAATTATTTACCAAGTTACTTAAAGGGGTTTTGCAATAAAGTCATTTCATAACTCCTTTATCCAGTTCATGCTCTCCTGTAGTGCTCAAAAACGGTTGGCATCTATGATTTGTTCGAATTGCATATCCTGTGACCCAGCAGGCTTGACATCCCCATGCCTTTCCCCACAGCGTGCTCACTCTAGTCAAACAAAGCTCTGTTTATAATCCACTAGGAGAGGTAAGGGGGGCAACCAATGGGTTAATGCAAGCTGGGCTGCGCTTATATTGCTACACAGTGGGACCCCACAACTATTAAATCTTTCTGGCGGTTGCATCACGCTTTTCAAAGAAACAGCTTAAATCCACAAGCATAAGAAGAAGGAGTCTGTCTGTCTGTTAGCCGTGTTTGGAATAATGAAACTCGTTTATCAAAGTTGTGAGTGCCGATGGAAACTCCTCTTCTTATGCTGGGTTAAAGCTCCTGTTTATGTAAAGGGCTGTGAGTAGTTACAAAATAGCTGAGTGGTTAGAGCTTCTCCCTTTCAGCACAGGAGTTCTAGGTTCAAATCCTTGCAGGCCAAATGTGGATCTTTTTTGTGTCAATGCACAAACCTGATTGAGGTTTCTTTTTTTGTTTTATTTATTTGCACTGTTTTGACTATCTACCAAGGTGTACAGCGGATCAGGAGTTGAATGACAGCACTGGATTGACACTCACTCAGCAGTGAGTTTGTGGATTAATAAGGAGTACAGAGGCGGGAGTAGAATGACAGCACCTGGGGTTGAACACTGCTCACAGTAGTGTGGTGTAATTACTAAGGAATACAGAGGACAGGAGTAGAATTGACAGCACTGGAGGTTGAACACTCGCTCAGCAGTGAGTGTGTGTGATTTTACTAAGGAGTACAGAGGTCGGGTGGGTAGAATGACAGCACCTGGGGGTTGACCAACCTTCGCTCAGTCAAGTGAGTTTGTGTAATTACTAAGGAGTACAGACGGGAGTAGTAGAATGACAGCACTTGGGTCTGAACACTCGCTCAGCAGTGAGTGTGTGTAATTACTAAGGAGTACGGACGGGAGTAGAATGACAGCACCTGGGGGGAGGGAGGGTTTGAACAGTGAGTGTGTGTGATTACTAAGCAGGGAAGAGACTGGCAGTAGCTGCCTAAGAGGAGAGGTGATGTCTGAGCACGTGCGGCCAGGACTGAGGAGCTCTCGTCACTGGTCGTGTCCCCTGGAGACGAGCTGTACACTATGGATCACTAAGGGAGCAGCTAAAACAGAAATGGTGCAGAATTTTTAATACTGACGAATAGTGAAAATGTTTATTACAGTATGTAATTTGCAAGCTTCACACGTCAATTTTGCTTTGTGGCAAAACCCCTTTAATACAGTTGTACTGAAAACAGCCCCTTTCTTTTCCATAGACTGGGGTTGGTATTGCAGCATTCAAGTGAATGGGGCAGAGCTGCAATACCAGACCCAGGTCATGGACGGGAGCGACGCTCTTTTGGTTACAAAAATAGTCATGTTTTCCTATTCTCATATCATCCCTTAAATTATGTCTAGATGTAAATTGCAAAAACAGTTCAATGATGGAGACAACAATTTACAGCGCTGCCCTGAATTGCCCTTATTCACACCCTCCCACCAGCCCAGGAAGATAAAGGAAATGATGGCGCTGAAGCTCGTGATCAGACTGGAAAAAGTCAAAATACTTGTTTTTTTTATAGATCGTCTTACATTCATGTGAGCGCTATTGTTTTATTCCGGAAATGTAGAGTATAAAACAGGCGCTCTATTTTTTTTTAAATTAAGATCTGAAATGTCACCGCCTTTGTTCTAAATTCCTTAATGTTCCATTGTTCTGAGATGAAGATGACAAAATTCAATGAAATATGTTGGGTTACGGTTTGTAGCTAGTATTTATTTTTTTTTTTTCGTGATCGGCTTTTTCTGACTTTGTGACTGCTCAATTTCCCTACAGCGCCATCACTGGTTAAATTATATATTACACATTTTTCCATTGAAATCAATGAGCTACCTGAGTAACATCAGGTCCTCCAGCGCAAGAGACATTCGTGGTAGCCACTGCAAATACAAGAAATATGTCCAGAACAGGGACCACACTTCTGTTAATGGGTTTTACCACGGAGTAAAATTGATGTGGGAAGCTTGCAAATTAAATAATTAACATTTTCACCATTCATCATTATTAAGAATTCTGCACCATTTTTGCTTTATCTGCTTCCTTAGTGATCCATAGTGTACAGCTCATCTCTAGGGTATACGACCAAGGCTGAGAGCTCCTCACATGTTCAGACATCACCTCTCCTCTCAGGCAGCTTCTGTCTATTCCCTGTCTAATTATCACACACACTCACTGCTGAGCGAGTGTTCAACCCCTGGTGCTGTCATTCTACTCCTGTCCTCTGTACTCCTGAGTAATCACACACACTCACTGATGAGCGAGTGTTCAACCCCAGGTGCTGTCATTCTACTCCCCATCCTCTGTGCTCCTTAGCAATCACACACACTCATTGCTGAGCGAGTGTTCAACCCCAGGTGCTGTCATTCTACTCCTGTCCTCTGTACTTCTTAGTATTCACACACTCACTGCTGAGCGAGTGTTCAACCTCAGGTGCTGTCATTCTACCTCTGTCCTCCTTAGTAATCACACACACTCACTGCTGAGTGCGTGTTCAATCCCAGGTGCTGTCATTCTACTCCTGTCCTCTGCACTCCTCAGTAATCACACACACTCACTGCTGAGCGAGTGTTCAACCCCAGGTGCTGTCATTCTATTCCTGTCCTCTATACTCCTTAGGAATAAGTCAATCAATGCAAAAAAATAAAAATAAACCTCAATCAGGTATGTCCACGGAAGGAAAAAAAAAATACACATGTGTGGTTCCTGCAGGGATTTGAACCTAGGACCCCTACATTGGAAGGCAGAAGTGCTAACCACTACATTGTAGCTACTCACTGCTCGTTACATAAACAAACCTTCATTGTGGGGGAAGGCATGGAGATGTCAAGCCGGCTGGGGCACATGACATGCAGTTCAAACAAATCATACTTGCCCCCTTTTGAACACACTGAAAGCTGAAGTAGGACAAGCAAAGCATGAAACGCCTTTGTGGCAAAACCCCTTTAAGAAGGTATTTGCTAATAGGTTTCCTAAATCAAACAACTTCTTTAAATGTTGATATTCACAGAGGACCTGTGACACATTCTGCCTGTCTTTTTCAAGAAATACTTCTGTTCCCTGTGAACTAAAAACACTGTGTAGTGCTGTTCCTCTGTTAGGCCCTGTTCACCAGACGGTCCGGACGCGGTTTCCACGGCCAAATCGCGCCTAGTTTATTAACATGGTTTCCTATGGGAAACCGTGTTAATAATCACACGCCGCGGGTTTGGCGCGGTGATGCTGCGGGCGTCGCCATGGGTGTCGCCACGTGTGGTGCGCGGGTGGGCCGCGGCTCGCGGAGCGGTTTGCCCCCTGCTATTAATTTGCATGGGGGCAAACCCTCGGCGCAAGCCGCGCCCCAAACCACGCCTTACTCGCGCCGAGACCACGGCCAGCGCCCGCGCCGCAAACCCGCGTCGGGAGACGCCAGCTTACGGCGAGGCTCGACGAGGTTTTGGCCAGGGGAACCGCGGCGAAACCCGCGGCCAAAACCGCCGTGTGCACGGGGCCTTATTCTTCCCAGAAATGTATTACTGAATCTGTCAGATGGGCGTTACCATTCCAGTTTTCAAAGGGGCGTGTCCCTGCCTACAATGACGGTATCTAATTATTGCAGACAGTCAGACTGTGCTGGGACACACCTCTTGAAACCTGGAATGGTAACGCCCATCTTTCTGATTCAGCTATAAATTGATAGTAGGAGGATTTACTAACACGACATGTCAGGAGAGGTCACACGTCCTCTTTTATAGAAGTTGGTGACAGCCATCAGGTAGAATGGTAATGAATTTATAGGAGGAATAACAGAGGAACCACACAACATAAGGAACCACGCTCCAGAATTGTTCCTTCATGGGAAATAATACTATTTACTAGAACTGACATATCAGGTGCGGCCTCTATTCCTCTTTAACCCCATTAAGTCCCGGGCCTGAAAAGTAGTTAATGACCAGAATTTTTATTTAGTTTTTCCCCCTCCTTCATTTAAAACATTTAATTTTTTATTTTTTCAATGACCAGTTGGTTGGGGCCTCGTTTTGTTTGGCGAGTTGTATTTTATGGGGGAATATTTAAGTTCACTTATAAAAAATTTGCAGAATTTTTTTTACATTTTTTTTTTTTTTTTCACCTTCACATTTCACATTAAATAACTTGTTAATTAATTCTACAGGTTTTACGGTCGGGTTGGATACCTAATATGGGGGTAGGTTTTTTTGTGGTGTAATTTGCAAAATTTATTTTTTTTAAATATTTATTTTTTTTTTATTTTTTTTTTTTTTACACTTTTATTTTTTTTTACTTTTTTTTAAAATCCCTGGGGGGTTTTTTTTTAAAATTTAGTAAGTTTAGCATATTTATATCAAACTTTATAATCTGTGTCAGTCTGACACAGCAGTGATCACTGTCTTGTTACAAGACAGCCCTGGGGCTACTCTGGTCCCCGGGCTGACTGTGCACCTTTTCCCGGGCTTTTTGGGGGTCCCCGTTTTTTCCGATCACCTGACGGGCAGGGAAACCCTTTGTTTGCGCTGGGGTACATCCCCCCGCAATCAAAGGGTTAAACACCGGGGTGCGGAGGTTCCCCCCACTCCCCAGGTCGAGGGATCTCTGGTTAGTATATTAGTAGGGAAAGTATAGTACCAGCCCCGATCCAGCGCAGCTGCGGCCCGGCCCAAAAAAAACTCCGATGTCACAGCGACCTGTCAGGAATCTCGCCATACCTTTGGGAAAACTTGTTTACTGGTTTCCCCTTAAGTTTGCCCTCATCAAGAGGGATCTGTCTCGCTGGGTGCATCTTGTTTCCTTTTTCCTGTTCCAGCAAAAATTAAACCCTCAAGCCTGATCTCCTTTGCTTTAGTATTGGTTAACTCCTGCTGTCAGTCCTCTAGCCGGGAAATTTTGTTTCCTTGTTAGTTCCCCCCCTTTGCGGTTTCCCCTGCAAAACTCTAAACCCTTACAACGCTCAACTGTGCTTCCCTGACCTTTTGCCGGGAACCAGTCTCATCTGTTTCGCTTTTCCCAAGCCACCCAAGCCAGGGGGTTTCCCTGTACCATAGTATCGTGACAGGATACTCAACCTAAAAAATGGAGTCCGTGGGGTGGTAGCCCGGGGAAGATCGCTTCAAACAGCTTCAAAAGGGTAGGCTAACTGCGACCGAGATGCAAGCATTGAAAACAAAATGTGTGCTTACAAAGGGCCAGATGGTCATAATATCAAGTGTAGGGGACAAGCGTCCAGGAACTACGCGAAACGGTGCACGCATTACCGACCGGTCCCCACCTGGAGAGTCAACCCTCTGGACCACCATTCGGTGCCTGCCCATGACCCCAATTGCCCCCCTTAGATTCCGGAGATCTGACAAATTCCGGGGTTTCCCCTAAAATGTGGCTATACTTCGACGCAAAAACCCTGCGCTTTTTCCTATAGACAGTCGAAGGTCCGGTATTTTTATGCTGCTGACCAAAAGCCTTTGCCGGTAGTCCCTTTAATTGAGACTAAAGACCCCCGGCTAAATCACCTGGGGGATTTTCATCGCGCCAGGGTCAGATTTTTTTGACGATCCCAATCGCGGTGCTACTGCGAAGCGAAAATACTTCCTTGCCCAGGCAAACGCCCCGTTCCCGAGTATCCCATGGAGTTAAAAGAGGTGGGCGCGACACCAAACGGGAATGACCAGCAAAATTGTCTTTTTTCGGAAAGGGAAACCGCAGTACAAAAAAAGATGAACTTGCCCGTGCAGGGGCCCCCTTCAGGTTTGGATCCTTCATTAATCACTGCTCCAAATCGATACCCGACTTTCTGAAGCGAAGGAGAGGGGGCTGCTTAAATTTTGATACAAAGCAGTCCGCCGTCCCCCCTGCCAGTTTTCCTAAGGAACCCCAAGGGAAATCCGCGGGAGAGCCGGAATTGACCCTATGCAAGTGGATTCCATAGAAAACGTGAGATCGAAAAAAGGGGAGCCCCGGGCCCCGGGAAAGTCTTTCTTTATTGGGGAAAATTCTGCCCCACTTCCTTATCAACTCCCCAGCCGCCACGGAACTGGGGCACCCCATTATGGCCCCACGTAGCTCAATGAAAAAATCAATTGCTTCAGAAACAGTTTTTAAAAAAAATTACCATTCTATCTCATCGGTGGCACCTCTATTAAAAAAAGAAAACAAAGACTCTCATTACTTCCTTCCCACAATTCCGGGTTAACCCCAAATGGGAAATCCCCTCAGCATGGTAGACTCGGGGGGCAAGTGGGCAATTTTTCATGGCCTGTTTTTGCTCAAAGCAGGGGGGTTAAATTTCAAAAAAGACTCTCACCCGGGGTAATGGAAACAGTAAGGATCCCCCCTGAACTGGGGAGTGCCCAAGAGACAGAACCACTTGAATCATTATGACATCCCATCATCGTGAAGTCCTGTCTTTCCTTTTGATCTTTCCCCCCCACCCCTGTCATCCTGGGCCCCCGGGCTAAAACACAGAACCCAGCTATCAACTGGGAAACCAGGAGAAAAGCTTCCCGCGGGGGATCCCTTTCCCCCTCAGTCACTTTGAACAAAGCCCCAAAACCCCAGCTCAAGAAATAAAATAGTAAAGCTCCCCTCGGAATACAGGAATTTGCGGACGTCTGCAGAAAAACAGAATGCAGACAAGCTCCCCCACACCGCCCATTGATTGCCCCATAGACTTGCTTCCGGTGCCCTTCCCTTTTTTTGGAAACATCTACCCTTGGGTCCTGAATTAAAACCCCTAAGGCTACATAGAAGAAAATCTGGAAGGGGTTATCCCCCCATCTTCCTCAAGAGGGGGGGCCCCCTATTTTTTTTAAAAAGGGGAGGGTTTCCTTAAGACCTTTGCTTGACTACAGAAATTTAAACAAAATTACCATAAAAACCGTTTTCCTCTACCACTATCCCTGGCTACTGGAAGAGTGCAACATGCGAAGATTTTTTCCAAATTAGATCTCGAGGCGCCTATAACTTGGTTTCGAATCAATCTGGAGATGAATGGAAAACGCCTTTAGGTAAAGTTATGGACACTTTTAATATTGTGTGATGCCTTTTGGCCTTTTAATCTCCTGCCACCCTTTACATCTCGTCAAAGACTCTTCGAGACCTCCTGGATCAATTTATATCATTTTTTTGGGTATATCCTGATTTTCTCCAACTCAAAAGGGAAAAACCCAGAACATGGAAGCTTGTTCGGAAGGTAAGAAGAACCAACTTTACATCAAGATTGAAATGTGAATTTTTATCAGACCGAATAATTCCTTGGTTACATAATTTTACCTCATGGTCTACAAAGGACCAGCAAGATTAAAACAATTTAAAAAACTGGCCTCCCCCAAAAAATAAAAGAGTCCCCAAAGTTTCATAGGTTTTGCCAATTTATTTGACGCTTCATCAGGGAAATTTTTTCAAAATAATCTCTCCAATCACACAGTTGCTAAGAAAAGAAATGCTTTTTTTTGGTCTCCTCAAGCCAAGAATCCTTTTCTCTCCTTTAAAAGGGCCCAAATTTTACACAGCCCCGGGTTAGTTCACCCTGACCCCGAACTCGCCTTTATTGTAAATAAGCTTTAGACGTCTTAGGGTATTCTTCTCAAAAAAACAGGAGACAAGAGTTTTTTTACATCCTTGTGCATTTTTTCCCCCCAGTTTTTTCCCCGCTGAGGGAATTATGAATTTTGGGAAAAAAGAACTTTACTACTTTTCAGCTTTTAAAGAAAGGAGACATCCCTTTAGGGGAAACTTTCCAGCAAATAATTGTACTCAGATCACCGTAATCTGGAATTCGTTAGATCAGCAATGTCATCTCCTCGCCAAGCCGCTGGAGTTTTTTTCCCAAACAGTTCAACTTTGTAATCTCTTACAGCCCGGTTGTAAAGGGAAGGCGGGTGCTCTACAAAATTTTCCCAGTGATTTCACACCCAACCACCTAAACCATTGTTTTTCCCAGTCTAATGTTGTGGGAAAATCAATAAGGACTTTTTTTAAAGAGATAAGAGAGGCCCATGACACTGACACTTTTCTATCCCCACCACCTGTGAGGGACGTTGGGGCTTAAAACAAGATGTGGACCCCCGGGCAGCACTATACATCCCCCAAACCTAGACTGAAGATTTTGAGGCAGCCCTGATTCGAAGATTTGTCACAAAGGGGTTAGAAGACGCAGGGAAATTTTTATCCCGATTCTTTTGGTGGCCCAAAATTTTTAAAGGATGTAAAGAAATAAAAGAAAATCATTGACATCTGTGGAGATGCAAAACTCCACTTCTTCCCAACGGGGGTTTTTACAACCTTGCCGGGCCCCCTCGCCCCTGGGGTTCTATATCCATGACTTTAAAAGTAATCTACCACCCTTTAAAGGGGAAAAAAACAATTCCGTGGTAGTTGACCGACTCACCAAGGGTGACATTCATACCATGTACCGGGCTACCCTTCCAAGGACACCGCCCGACCTCAAAGTTCAAAAAGTGTTTCGTCTTCAGGGGGTTTCGGATGAAGTTACTCGGATCGTGGGGTGCAGTTTACATCCCAAAATTTTCGGAGTTTTGTTCAGCACTTAAATTATTTAATCTACAACCCCCTTTACCCCCAAAATTAAAAGGACAGAATGAACCACAAATCAGACCTGGAACAGACCTGCGATGCTAATTTTGTCACCTACAAGTGACTGGGTTATCGCTTCCTGTGGCCGAATTTTCTACAATAATTCCCAAAAAGCTTCCACCAAAAAGACTCCCTTTCTTTTCAAATTTGGGGTACATCCAAAAATTCTTCCCAATTCCCTGCTGTTCCACATTCCCAGCTGCTCGGAAAAGATCTCTGCTTTACAGCAAAATTTACAGCTACTAAAGGGAAAATTAAGAGGCTCAAGAAAATTACAAAAAGATGGGAGATAAACACGGCCGCACAATTTTAAAGGGGAGTTAAAGGGATGGTTTTTCCCCCCAAAATTTAAACTTTGGTCCCCTTTACCAAAACGGGGCAGAATTTGTCGGGCCATTAAATCACAAAATAATCAGTCCGTAGCGTTCGCTCAAACCCCCCAAAACTATGAAAATCCACCCTGTTTTTCATGTGTCCTGTAAAGCCTGCCTGCCCCAACCCCCCTTTCCGGGGACTTTTCTCCTCCTCCTGATGCAGTAGAGATTTATGGGGAAGAACTTTTGTTGTGGAGCAAATCTGGACTCGAGAATTTTAGAAACCAGTACAATACCTCATTAAGTGGGAAGGTTTATGGGCCCAAAGAAATTCCCTGGGAACCCGTGAGTAAAAAATGCTCCCTTGACGATGAGACAATTTCATTTAAAGAAAATCCCGGGAAAAAACAAGTCAGGGTTCGTCCAAAGGCCGCTGTTGATGGGGTTTAATGTCAGAATCTCCTGCCCTACCTTGGAACTTGTTTCTGTTTTCCCTTAATTTGCCCTCAGTCAAGATGGGGGATCTGTCCAGCTGGGTTTCCTCTTGTTTTTCCCGTTGCCAGCATATATAAACTCCTCAAGCTGATCTCCATTGCTTGAGTATTGTGTTAAGCTCCTGCTTGTCAGTCCTCTAGCCTGGAACTTGCTTTCCTTGTTAGTTCCTCACCTTTGGCGGTTTACCCTGCAAACTCTGATACCTACATATCGCTCAACTGTGCTTCTCCTGACCTTGCCTGGATCCAGTCTACCTCTGTCTTCGCTGTGCCCACGCCAGTCCCAGCCATAGGATTCCCGCTGTATCCACTAGTATCGTGACAGACGCCAACAGGCACGTCATTCGATTGACATCACTTCCTGAGCGATGATGTCAATGGACCGACATGTGACTGTTGAAGCCACCGATTGGCTGCTGTGATCATGTGACGACCAGCAGCAAACAAAGACTAATGCAATCGGGGGAGCTTTAACGCTTGATCAGAGGGGGAGCACATTTTTTTTGTGTTATTTTAAACAATTGGGGCCATTTTTTTTTTTGGAGTCTGACAACCAATTAAAGAGTACCTATCACATCCACACAAAAATTGATAGTAGATAAAATAATAAGACTTTTCTCAAATCCATATGATGAGCAACCCAGAGGATTTACCTCAGTATTATAGGGGAACAGGTTTTGCTTTCACTTTGTAACTCAGGAGATCCTTATCATGCTGTGGGAGATACCAACTGTGCAGGGGGAGGTGAGGGCATAGCTGCTTGTACAAGGTACAAGTCTCTCACTACATACGGTACAGCACACTGAGGACAGAGTTTACCTGTTGCTTTAGCCTCATCATCCATAGCAAACAGGAATCTATATTACACTGCTGCTGGTGTGCACATGATGTAGACTTACAGGCTTCCCCCTGCACAGTGGACTCTCCTAGCTTAGAAGCAGTTACTTTGACACAACTGTCAACACAGTGATCCATCAAGTTGTCAGGTGCCCACTTAGCCCGACTTCAGAACTGTCTTAAAGGGCCAGTGCTTTTTTTTAAAAAAAAAAAACAAAACTGAATTACAGGTGAAATGCTTTAATTTTCCTAATGAAGCATATTTGAGGAAGTGTTTGTATTTCAGTCTTCTGTTACTTCATGAGGTTTCTCTGAAGGTGATAGGTACACTTTAAAGTGTTTCTCCTATTGTGATGTGTTCATACTGAGCATTAGGACTCTTGCCTTACTTTGATCCCTGTGAGCATACGTGTAAGTAGTCCATCTTAAAGGTCATCGTTCGAGGACTATATTTTTTGCAGGTATTCGATTTTGAATAACTTTATTAATAACCTAAAGTAAAGCAGCCATACATTGTCTGTTGTGCTACAGGTCATTGGATTCTTTTACTGCACAAATTCTACTTTGATTTTATGCTTTGGCTGAAATTCAAAGAGCAGACTGTGTCGGGGAAACAGAAGAGTCACGTAACAGGAGGTGGAAATTTTCCATCTGGGGCAGACTGTCTGCGTGGGGCGACTCAACAGAGGGGTCAAAAATAAAGAAAAAAACAGATTCGGAAGAGTCGTTATCAGAATGAAATTTTCAGCTGCGTCAGACACAAGAATTTTTAAACAAAATAGTTATGTTTCCCCTTCAGGCTCATTGACAACAAAGGGGGTCCCTATGGCGCCATGTGCGAGAGTCACGGCTCAATCGAGGCCGCAGGCGGTGCTCGGAGCTGGGCACAAGGCCAGGCTGCGGCTTCCTTACAATACAACAGCACAGGAAGACCTCTAGGTTTGCACTAACTTCCAAGGACAGGACTGAAAGGAAAAGCGTTATATACAGAAAATATTTTACATCCATAGGTCAACCTGCTGGAATGTCCGTAGGACGCTATGTGGCTCTCAATAGTCATAGCATGGCTTTGGTAGCTATGCAAATAAGGGAACAGAAGCCCCATAGCAAAGACAAAAATGAAGTGCCTTTCTGGGGCTGATTGACAACACGATATTTGCAACCAACCACAACAGCAGGGTCTGGTGTCCCCATTCTATATTTTTGGGCATTGTTGCATCTGAGGAGGCCTCATCCCTGGGCAAGTCCCATTAAAGTTGGGATGAGCCCAACATGAAATGCACCAGCATGCTGGAAGTAGTCCATATGGCACAAAGGTCCTTGGTCCACAGCAACCAGGTCTCCTGCCTTCTCGGTTAATAGGAGGGGGTCTCCTGCCCTCTGTTCCGGAGGCATTTGAATAAAGTGGTGGGCATGCATGTGTCCTGTCACTTCCATTCAGTGTCTATTGGTCACAGTGCTGCCCAACATGAAGTGCACCAGCATGCTGGATGTAGTCTCTATGGCACAAAGGTTCTTGGTCCACAGCAAGCACATCTGCTGCCATCTCGATAGGAGGGGGCCCCTGCTCTGGAGGCATTTGAATAAAGTGGTGGGCATGCATGTGTTCTGCCACTTCCATTCAGTGTCTATGGGTCAGAGAGTTTTGTACTCAGGATGAGCCCAACATGAAGTGCACCAGCACATTCGTGGTAGTCTATGGCAAAAAGGTTCTAGGTCCATAGCAAGCACATTTGCTGCCATCTCGATTCATAGGAAGGCGGGGGGTGGCCTGTTCTGGAGGCACTTGAATAAAGTGGTGGGGAGGCATGTAGCTTGCCACTTCCATTTAGTGTCTATTGGTCAGAGAGTATTGTATTTGGGATGAGCCCAACATGAAATGTACCAGCACCTTAGTGGTAGTCTCTATGGTAAAAAGTTCCCTGGTCCACAGCAAGCACAGCTGTTGCCATTGATTCATAGGGGCTCCTCTGTGATGGAGGCATCGGACTAACGTGGTGGGCATGCATGTGTCCTGCCACTTCCATTCAGTGTATATTGGTCAAAGTGCTGCCCAACATGAAATGCACCAGCATGCTGGAGGTAGTCTATATGGCACAGAGGTCCCAGGTCCTCAGCATCCAGGTCTCCTGCCTTCTCGGTTAATAGGAGGGGGGCTCTTGCCCTCTGTTCTGGAGGCATTTGAATAAAGTGGTGGGCATGCATGAGTCCTGTCATTTCCATTTAGTGTCTATTGTTCAGAGTGCTGCCATACATGAATCCCTCCATCATGCTGGAGGTACTCTCTATGGCACAAAGGTTACTGGTCCACAGCAACCACACCTGTCGTCATCTCTAATCAAAGTGACCCTTTAGGGCAGGTGAGGTGTTATACAGCACCCATTAAAATCAGTGGGCATTCATATATGGACTCAGCAGACTTGGAAAGCAAAAGCTGCTGCTTGGAGGATTAAGCTCCAGTAATTACCTCCATAGGTTTGTAGTGTGTCCCATAGCTAAATTTTGTTCCATTTGCTGTTAAAAGGTGGTATGGATGAGCATTGGGCGCCCCATATTGATTAATAGAACAGGGTCCCCTGCCCCCTGTTCTTGAGGCATTTGAATAAAGTGGTGGGCATGCATGTGTCCTGCCACTTCCATTCAGCGTCTATGGGTCAGAGCGTGTTATACTTGGGATGAGCCCAACATGAAATGGACCAGCACGTTCATGGAGGTCTATATGGCACAAAGGTCCTTGGTCCACAGTGAGCACATCTGCTGCCATCTCAAACCATGGGAGGGGGGCCCCTGTGCTGGAGACATATGACTAAAGTGGTGGGCATGCACATGTCCTGCCACTTCCATTCAGTGTCTATTGGTCAGAGTGCTGCCCAACATGAAATGTACCAGCACCCTGGAGGTAGTCTATAGGGTACAAAGGTTCTTGGTCCACAGCAACCACTACTGCTGCCATCTCTAATCAAAGGGACCCTTTAGGGCAGGTGAGGCGTTATACAGCACTCATTGAAATCAGTGGGAATTCATTCATAGATGCTGTAGATTTTAAAAGCAAAAGCTGCTGATTGGAAGATTAAGCTCCAGTAATTACCTCCACAGGTTCTTAGTGTGTCCCATAGCTAAATTTTGGTCCATTTGCTGTTAAAAGGACAGGTGAGATGGGTGAGCATTGGATTAAGAGAACAGGGTCCCCTGCCCTCTGTGCTGGAGGCATTTAAATAAAGTGGTGGGCATGCATGTGTCCTGTCACTTCCATTTATTGTCTATTGATCAGAGTGCTGCCCAACATGAAATGTACCAGCATGCTGGAGGTAGTCTATATGTCACAGAGGTTACTGGTCCACGGCGACCACAACTGCTGCCATCTCTAATCAAAGTGACCCTTTAGGGCAGGTGAGGTGTTATACAGCACCCATTGAAAGCAGTGGGCATTCATACATGGACTCAGCAGACTTGGAAAGCAAAAGCTGCTGCTTGGAGGATTAAGTTCCAGTAATTACTTCCAAAGCTTCTTTTAGAGCAACATGTATGAAAACGGTCTTGGTCTAAGACTTTTTGTTGCCTATAGCAACCAGAGTCCCTCTTCAATTTCTTCAAAGCAGTATATGAAAGGGGAACCCTGATTGGTTGCTATGGGCAACAAAGAAAGTCTTACACCAAGGCAGTTTTCATACATGTGGCCCTTAGTGTGTCCCATAGCTAAATTTTGTTCCATTTGCTGTTAAAAGGACAGTTGATATGGATGAGCATTGGGCGCCCCATATTGATTAATAGAACAGGGTCCCCTGCCCTCTGTCCCGGAGGCATTTGAATAAAGTGGTGGGCATGCATGTGTCCTGCCACTTCCATTCAGTGTCTATGGGTCAGAGTTCTGTACGTGGGATGAGCCCAACAAGAAATAGACCAGCACGTTTGTGGTAGTCTCTATGGCACAAAGGTTCTTGGTCCACAGCGAGCACATCTGCTGCCATCTCAATTCACAGGAGGGGGGTCCCTGTGCTGGAGGCATCTGACTAAAGTGGTGGGCGTGCATCTGCCCTGCCACGTGGATTCAGTGTCTATGGGTTATTGAGTGTTGTTCTTGGGATGAGCCCAACATGAAATGGACCAGCACGCTCAAGGTACTCTCTATGACACAAAGGTTCCTGGTTCACAGCAACCAGATCTACTGCCACCTCTAATCAAAGTGACCCTTCAGGGCTGGTGAGGAGTTACCTGGAACCCATTGAAAGCAGTAGGCATTCATATAAATGCATTGATCTAGCAGACTGCGAAAACAAGAGCTATTGAGCGGAGGATTTGGCTCCTGTACGTACATCGATCGGCCCTTTGTTTATCCCAAATCTATGTCTTGTTCTATTAAAAGGATAAGAAAAAAAAAAATGTATTAGGAGTGGGATCTCCAGATCGATTACTAGAAGGGGGACCACTGCCTTCTGTTCTGGAGGCAAAGATGGGGGTGCATGGGCCCCACCACTTCCATTAAGTCTATGGGTCAGAGAGTGGTGTACTTTGCCATCATCATGGACCCTGACTGGAGCAGCAGGGCACATGTGTAACCACCACCCTAGGCAAACTCCTTCGTAACGGTGGTCACAGGAGCCCCATTGTAGTGAGCACCTCAGTAATCATACATTTATCACCAATGCCACAGCTACCCCTCATGGTGATACATCTGGATCTTGCAAGTGTGTTGCCTGTTGAAATACTACACTAAGGCAAAGACAAAAACTGGCTAAGCCTCACTCCCTGTTCCCCATATTGTATTATTTACTTATAGCACAAGTGCAAAAGAAAAAAAAAATGCATTTTGCTAATTATAAAGCCCAGCCCTCCCACTTTCCCTCCTGTTTCAGGTTCTACAGTGGATTGGATCGAACATGGGTAAACAGGTAGCGCTTTAAACTGTTGAGGATGAGATAACCATTTCCCCCATAGACAGCAGGGGGCAAATTCTTTTCCATGGAACAATCAGTGACGCAGTAGACCTGGTCACACATCAGATTACAGCGAGTGCTCTGGTTTTGGAGGAGGGTTACCAGTTTTCCATAGTATGTATGAGCAGTGGCAGTGATCACAGATCACCATCTACCCTATTGTTATATGCACACCCTGTCCTGCGAAACCAAGCAGGTGCGGGTGCAGATCCTGGGTTCAGACGGGAGGAATATTTCATACAAATTTTTAGACTATAAAGTAAAATCTCCTTCTCTGGGCAGTATCCAGGGGCTGCTTGCCTATAGCTCCAATGTTACCTTACTTACAGCTAGGCTCATTTAACTCATAAGCACGCTAAAGCTGTCGCTTATATGCCCAAGTACAGGCAGTCCCCAACTTACATCTGTCCCCTAGTTACAAACGGAGACTTTATGGGGCGTGCTGGCACTTGTAGTTCCATGTTCCACAGCAGATAGTAGCTGTGGAACAACAAGTGCCAGTATGCCACAGCAGCACGAGGTGAAAATGACGTGAAACTTTCTTAACAGGGGCACAGACAGCAAAAAAAAAAAAAAAAAAAGTAAAAACCCTTCCCTGCACTATCCAAAACTTTAAAGAAAAAACATACCTGTTCCAACTTGCATACAAATTAAACTTAAAAACATACAGTCCCTATCCAGTTTGTAACCGGGGGATGGCCTGTATGAGAAAAGCAAAAAGAAAAAAAAAAAAAAAAAAAAAGAGTCAGGTTCTTACAAAACATGGGATTAAACACTGTGTGATATAAGGGATATGAAACCATGCACTTATGATGTTTATCCATACCTAAACCTTACTACATCAGCGCCACCCGCAGGAATAATGCAAAATAACACCAGAGACAAAAGCCATGTTAATAAATATTTTTTTTCTTCTGCAGGAAAGAAATTTAAAAAATAATAATTTTAACCAAATCTCTCCGACATACCTATGTACAGACAAGGTGTCAGTATTTCTAGCATTTGATTACTTGGGACATATGTAAAATAGCAGCCCTTTAAAAAAAAAAAAAACACAACATGGTCCAGAGGTAACTGGTTAATCCCCGCTAATCGGGAGCATAGTGATGGCTCATAGAAATGACATTTGTATAGATTTATATGTAAAAAAAATAGAAAATAAAGTCCCATCCCAGGTCAGGCAGCCACTATTCAAGTAAACCATATGTGATATCAGACCGATAAACCCTCATTCAGTAAGGGATTGATCGAGCAGTTTCAGAGCGCCCCCGATCAGATGCAGGCTTCCGGTGATGAGAATCTGAACATGAGCAGCTTCCCGCAGCAGTACCGAGCCAGAACTGGCAACGGGATGGTGGTGGTGAAGGTTGCTGTCCGAACAAGGGAAATCGGGATCCCGACCCTGGGTGGCCCATTGGAGAGCATGAGAGATGCAAGGGAACACCAGGGAGTTACAGTTTAAGAGACGCTCTGAAGAAGGGGTGAGGAGCAGGGGTGCACCGCGTGGGCTGTCCTTAATCAGAGTATCCACAGGCAAGGCGGAGCTCCAAGGGTCAGAACAACTTCTCTCCTCCATCAGAAGGTCCCACTTCTTCTGGTTCTCCAAACATCGAGTGAGGACGTTTTCTAGAGTCACGTTGTAATTCTGCTGATCTGAGGCAAAGAAAAACAGAATGGTTAAAGTACACCCATAGTCAACTCATCAGGATTAGTGCCCAGGTCTCCTGATCCACCAATTTTACCAGCTTGAACGCAAGTGAGGTATAGAAGAGATTGCTGCAACTTATGGCCACATGTATGAAAACGGTCTAGGTCTAAAACTCCCTTTGTTGCCCATAGCAACCAGAGTGCCCCTTTCGTTTCATATAGTGCTCTGGAAAAACGAGGGGCGCTCTAATTGGTTGCTATGGGCAACAAAGTGAATTTTAGACCTAGACAGTTTTCATACATGTGGTCCTTAAAGGGGTTTTGCCACGAAGTAAAGTTGACGTGGGAAGCTTGCAAATACAACAAACATTTTCACCACTCATCACTATTAAAAATTATGGATCGTTTTTGTTTTAGCGGCTCCTTTAGTGATCCATTGCTTTACAGCTCGTCTCCAGGAGATTCGACCAGGGCTGAGAGCTCCTCATTCCTGGCTGCACATGCTCAGACATCACCTCTCCTCTCAGGCAGCTACTGAGTGTTCAAGCCCCAGGTGCTGTCATTCTACTCCTGTCTTCTGTGCTCCTTAGTAATTAGTAAAAAAATAAATTAAAAAAAAAAGAAACCTCAATGAGGTCTGTGCATCGATAAAGAGGAAAAAAAAAAAAAAAAAGTCTACAGGTTTGGTTCCTGCAGGGGTTTGAACCTAGGACCCTTGAGCTGTTAGGCAAAAACTTTACCTCTGAGCTAGCTCTTCACAGCTCTACACACAAAACAGACCTTTCTTTGACTAGAGAGAGGAAAGGCCTGGTAATGTCATCCTGCTGGGGCACATGATATGCAATTCAAACAAATCACACACCCCCTTCTGAGCACACAGAGCTGTAAGTAGAAGGTATGAAATGAGATAGTGGTAAAACCTCTTTAATTCCAAAGAGCATGAAGGGAATTGCTGAAAAGACAACTGCCCGCAGGTCACTAAAGCTGGCCGCACACTTGGCACAGATGTGGTTTCACCTAGAGCAATTTTCTCCTTAACGAGAGGAGAATAAGACACTAGCAGATACCTCCGACAGTGGCCACCCACTTGGAGAAGCCAACTATGAGGCATGCCGAAATCCACATATGAGTCAGATTTGGACATAATCATAAGACACGGCAACTTCAAGACAGTCCTAGTTTTCTTATGTTATCTTAACAGGTCAACAAACAGTACTTCCCAGGCACTATGGATTACGAATGACCAATGGTTTAGATGCAAAATCTGACTGCTGGGTACAAGATGTAACAGCAAGTGAGAGTTGTAGATAATAGTGTGAATCATGTTGTACTGGAAGGTCAGCATGAAGGGCAATTTCCAGATTCTAGATGGTCTTAAGAGGAAAAAGGAAAAAAAATGTTGTATGTTTTCTAAATACTCTTTTTTTTTCCCCCTCTACACAATAAATAATATTTATATATAGTGTGTGTAAAGAAATATACACGATTTAGAATGTGTGTGTGTATATATATATATATATATATATATAATATATTATAATACACACACACACACATACACACAACCCCCCCCCCCCCAAAAAAAAAAAAAACACCAGAGAGGTTAGAAGCCAACACCATAAAATATACAACATATTTTTATTCTATATCCATTAAAACTTGCAAAGAACAGATCTGTATGATAAGCCGACGCGTTTCAGGTTAGACCACCCGAATTGTAGCAACAACCATGCTACAATTAAGGGTGGTAAAGCCAGAAACATGTCAGCTTTGCACCGGAGATCTGTTCTTTGCATGTTTACTGATTATAGAATACAAATACCTTTTACGGTATATTTTATGGTGCTGGCTTGTAACTTTTTTTTTTTTTTTTTTTTAAACTGAACTGCGAGAGGCCTCCTGGACAAGTCGTGCATACTCACATCATTGCATCGACACAGACACCAGGGGACAGACACCAGGGGACAGACACCAGGGGACAGACACCAGGGGACAGACACCAGGGGACAGACACCAGGGGACAGACACCAGGGGACAGACACCAGGGGACAGACACCAGGGGACAGACACCAGGGGACAGACACCAGGGGACAGACACTTTTTTTTCTCTCCTGTTCTAAATATGACTCGAGTATGGTCTGAAAATATTTACCGTGCTTTACCTCCCACACAGGCACATACTGATTTTTGGTTTAAATGGGAACTACACTATCTTGTCCTAATTCTAGGGCTGTACAGACCCTGCTCTGAAAGCCCCACTGGGCTCCACTGAACAGGCTCTCTGGACAGACAGAGACGGGATTAGTTTCTACACAGATTTTGGCAGCAGTGCTTCACACACAGCACAGGAATGTCCACACTTTTTGCCAAGTGTCTGATTTACTTACTAACCTTTGGATCAGACAATGTTTTGGAGCACAGGTTACAGGGGACATGCGGAGCTTTGGGAAGTCCAAAGAATGTCTGGTAAATCATTAAAGGAACGTTCATGTGGCAGTAAACACGAGATAGAAGTCAGACTATTTTTAATATATTCACTTTGGCGCGTGAGCCTCCATTTTGTAACACTTCACGATGGATCCCAGTGACTTCTAATAGGCCCATTGGGTTCCTATAGTAAAACTAGCTGTGAAAAGAGGATCTATAGAAAGGAAGACACAAAAAACAGTGCCTGAATATACATCTAAGGGATGCCCATAAGTTAGGAAGCTTGTCTGATTCATTAACCGGGTGTGTGCGCCATGTTTGCCAGTCTGAAAAAACTTTGAGACTCTCGGTTCACATATCATGATCAGAACATGTTTAAGCTGCCCACGACTTCACGTGGTCTCAAATCGGGCAGTCCTATCCTATCTTTACCTCTCAATCGAGCCAATCAGCCTCTCACTGGTCACCGACCTCCATTATTCAGAGAGAAAAAATAAAAAACACCCAACCTGCAAAGCTGCCCTTCTTATGACAGCCTCTGAGAGTGGGCGGGGACAGAAACCCAAAATGGAAGCACCCTTCCTTTCCTTTAAAAGGTTAAAATCAATGTACACCAAGTATAACGTATGTTTCTGCACACAAAAACATTTCTGAAAAAACGTATGCAAACCTGGGTGCCACTGGCAGGGCTGCGGCACACATGTAATTATAAAATTACACACACAGACCGCCACCACTGCCACATTTCTGCAAAAAGGGCAATACACTACGTCGAAATCCCTAAAGAAGCATTATGCTATCTATCATACATGAAAAAACTTTGAGACTCTCGGTTCACATATCATGATCAGAACATGTTTAAGCTGCCCACGACTTCAACGTGGTCTCAAATTCTGCCCGATTTGAGACCACGTTGAAGTCGTGGGCAGCTTAAACATGTTCTTTATCATGATATGTGAACGAGAGTCTCAAAGTTTTTTCATGTATGATAGATAGCCTAAAGGCTTCTTTAGGGATTTCGACGTAGTGTCGTGCCCTTTTTGCAGAAATGTGCCGCTGTGGCGGTCTGTGTGTGTACATGTATAATTACATGTGTGCCGCAGCCCTGCCAGTGGCACCCAGGTTTGCATACGTTTTTTCAGAAATGTTTTTGTGTGCAGAAACATACGTTATACTTGGTGTACATTGATTTTAACCTATATGGAAAGGAAGGGGTGCTTCCATTTTGGGTTTCTGTCCCCGCCCACTCTCACAGGCTGTCATAAGAAGGGCATGCTTTGTTGGTGTGGTGTTTTTATTTTTTTGACTCTGAATAATGGAGGTCGGTGACCCAGTGAGAGGCCTGATTGGCTCGATTGAGAGGTAAAGATAGGATGGGACTGCCCGATTTGAGACCACGTTGAAGTCGTGGGCAGCTTAAACATGTTCTGATCATGATATTGAACCGAGAGTCTCAAAGTTTTTTCATGTATGATAGATAGCATAAATGCTTCTTTAGGGATTTCGACGTAGTGTATTGCCCATGTTTGCCAGTCTGGCACACACTGGGAAAGAGACTGGCACATCATTTGTATTAACCCCTTAAGCCGCACGCCTGAAAAGTAGTTAATGACCAGAACATTTTTTTTTTTTTTTAAATAGTTTTTGCCTCCTTGCATTTCAACAGTTGTAACTTTCTGATTTTTTCAATGACGCAGTTGTAGGAGGCCTCGTTTTATTCACGACGAGTTCACTATAAATATTTGCAGAATTTTTTAAAAAATTTGTTTTAAATTTTTTTTTGTTTTTTTACACCATTCACATTTCACACTTAGAAACTTGTTAGATTAATTCTACAGGTTATTACGGTCGTGTGGAGACCTAATATGTGTAGTTTTTTTTGTGTGTGTGCACAATTTTTTTTTTTTTTATTAAACATTTTTATTTATTTTTTTACACTTCTGGTTTTTACTTTTTTTTGGAATCCCATGAAGGGATAAATTACATTACTAAGTGTAAAAAAAAAAAAGAAAAGAAAAAAAGTATTAGCATATTCATATATGCTCATACATAATAATCTGTGTCAATCTGTCCTGATCACTGGCTTGTTACACAGACAGCCCTGGGGCTACTCTACCTCCCCAGGGCTGACTGTGCAGCCGTTCCCTGGGCTCTGTCGGGTCACCGGGTGTTCCGATCACCCGACAGAGCAGGGAACCCTTTGACTGCACTGCGGTGACGATCCGCAGCAATCAAAGGGTTAAAGCACCGGGGTGCGGAGGTTTTCCCCGCTCCCCGGTGCTTGCAGCAGCAGTGCTGGGATCAGGGCTGTGTAGTACAGCCCCGTTCTCAGCGCTGCTGCGGCACCCAGAGCAGCAAACTCCAATGTCTGCAGCGACGCCCAAAGATGTCGCTGCAGACGAACGACCTGCACCAGCCGACGTCAAAAGTCAGCAGGCGGTCGTTAAGGAGTTCAAGTAGTTTTGACATCAAACATTGAGGGCACATTGATCGGATATGCCGTCAATATCCGATAGGTGTGGGTCCCATCTCTGGGACCTGCACCTGTCTCTGGAACTGGCCCCTAAAACTTCCCACTTGCCTGTAATTGGAACCTCTATTGAAAAGAATGGAGTAACCGCCCAAGTGCAACCACTTACCCATTGAGAACAAGAAGTTTTGGGGGTCCATTCTGGAGATAGTTGCGGGTCCTAGAGATGGGACCCGCATCTATCTGACATTCAAGGCAAATTCTATCAATATGCCATCAATCTATGTGATGGAGAAACCCCTTTAACCATGATTCGTTGCATTTAGCACAAGGTCTCCAAAATCAGGGGGTAGGGATGTTACACCCACTTGGTATCATTACTACATCTTACAAACATACTACCAAGTACATAACCCTTAGATGTACAAGTCGTAAAGCACAGCCAATGAGAACGGGGAGGTTTGGGGAGTTGTTCTGGATATAGCGGCAGGTCCCACCTCTGGCACCTGCACCCATATCACATGGACAGCATATATTATCAATATGACATTGACTGCATCTCTTATCAATATGCCATCAACATTTGTGATGTAAAAACCCCTTTAAACAATATGGCGGCTGAATGGAGCTCCTGAGTCCACCCCCTTCTTCTTGAGGACGAGCACTCAGATATGTTTTGCATGTAGCACAGGGTCTCCAGAATCAGAAGACTATAGGGTTGTTACAGCCATTTGGTGAGGGTCACTAGTGCATCTTACAGACATCCTATCACATATATAACCTATAAGTGTTTACAGGATTCTGCGACAAACCAATGCAGCCAAAACAGGCCACCTGTGCAGCCATTACTCCACATCTACCAAGTTCAAGAACGCCGTCCTGAAAAGTTGCAGTCACAATGACTCCAGTGGATGCTTACCTGCAATGCCCACCCCTGACACCTCACTGATGTTGGGACAGAAGAGAGCATAGTCAAAATGGCAGGGCTGAAAAACATTAAAAGAAAGCAGTATTTTTGTTAGAATCAATATTCCTGCAAAAAATGATTTTTGCATTTTCAGCAATTTTTATTTTAGCAGTCCTAAGCAATCAAAAATTACATATCAAATAATGTCCTTTCTAGCTAGGAGATACGACTTTTGGATGGCAGCGCAGATTAATCTCCCTTTACTTGAGTTGCTGCCTATCTCTATATAATCTCCTAACAAATAGGTATTGACAATGATTGCTGCATTGTTCTCTTAACAGGGGTAGATGAGATTAGACCAGACCATTAGGGTGCTTTCACATTTGTGCGTTTTTTTAAATGCATTTTTTTGTGCCTTCCTGCACAAAAAACGCATAAAAAACGCACTGTGTGAAAGCACCCTTAGGTGCTTAAGTAATGACCAGCAATATGTGAAAGGAAAATAGGGTAATTTTCTACACTGGGGAGGGGGTTTCGTCAGACTAATCAGGTGCTGCTAATAATAATAGCCTTTAAAAAAAAAAAAAAAAAGCCCGTCAAGCATCAAGTAATGCCCACACTGCTGTGCTATCAGAGGGGAAGTCCAATTAAATGAAAAAATATAAATCCAATTGAATATTGTTTGTCAATATGTGAAAGATTTTGTAGGTAGTGTCCCTTTAAGTACTGAACCAGTACATGCAGAATGCAATTACCATGGCTAGAATTGATGGCACTTATTAGTCATTTGATATAGGGCCCTTGTCCCGTTACCAACAGTGGATGGATACATATGCTTACTCACCTGTAGCAGTTTTAACAGAGCAGCAGTATCTCTCTCCCCTGTGGCATTAAACAGCAGCACCCGCATCACAGAACCCCTGCAAGAGAATAAAATTTGGTGTGTGATGATCATCAATATGACTTCTGGCGAGCAAGCCATGGACAGTGTCCTACAATCCAATTTATGTGCATAAACTTAGGGTATGTCCACACGGCGTCTTGCATCCGTGTGAACATACGCTTTTCTGATGCGTCTCTTGGTGCATCAGAACGGATCCAGAGACGCATCTAACAATTAGCAGTGACTTTATCACTGCCGGCAATGACAAACAAGAAGCAGCGTTCACATGAGAGATCGCCGCTGTGTATTTGCATCATGTTTGTCGGGTCCGTTTTGCGGATGCGATCCAAGAAATAACATGCAATTCTTGGCTCGCATCCGCAAGACGGACCTGACAGGCGCAATGCAAACACGCAGCGGCGATCTCATGTGAACGCCGCTGCGAGTCTGTCATTGCCGGCCGTGACAAAGTCACTGCTAATTGTTAGATGCATCTCTGGGTCCGTTCTGATGCACCAAGAGACGCACCAGAAAAGCGTTGGAATCACTAAATAAAGGCGCTTTCCAAATACATTGCGTTGTTTTTTTGTTTAGGAGCTACAAGTGATTTTATCACATTCTGTGCTCTCTCTGGTTCCCTAAGTGACTGACCTGCGCTCCCCCCCCCCCCCCTGCTGTTTGATCTGATAGCAGGGAGTGAGACCTTGTTTGTTATCTGATCTTTCAGACAAAAGAGTTATTACTGCTGTTTACTTTAACTCAGAAGCTTTCCTGGTCCTGACAGTATGAGATTTATCTAATTAGCAGGGGCCTGAATACATGGAGCTCATATGCTAATTACAGACAGCTTGACCAGGAAGCGACAGAGCAAAGCAGCATTATTTCATTCATGCATCCTATGAAACTTTGAGATGAGACAACCCCTTTAAGGATAAGTTCATTGGAATGGTTTTAATCAAGACTTCAATAAACGTGGATTATGTTTTAATCCGATCCAGCTCTTCTGAAGGAGCTGGCATTGTGCTTTTTCAAGTGAGTATGCAGGTACATTCAGAACGCCCATAGACATGAATGGGGGAGAGCTGCATGAGTGCAGCCATATCTCCGACCTCCGAGGTCGGCTTGTAACAAGTTAAGAATTGGCCTTAGGGAGGATTTTATGATATGTTAAAACCCCTTTTTGTTTAGGCCACTAGCAATATGATACTGGGAATAGGAGTATCCCACGTCCTCTCCTATCTTTCAGGCCAAATTAAAGAGAACCTGTCACATAGTTCATGCCCCCCTTGCTGAGGGCAGCACAAGCCAGTGTCAGACCTGCTGTTCCCAGCGCTGTGTCCCTTATTTTGTAAGATGTTGTAGTTTTCGCATTTAATGCTCAAATCCGCAGTTTTCAGCCAGAAAAGTCATTAGAAGAGTCAGTTTTTTTCAAACCCCGCCCACCGGATGCTAGCCCCGCCTACCTCGACTGATAAACCTATGACTTTGAATAGATAGAAACATGTGAATAACTCAGTGGGCGGGGCTAGCCTTTGGTGGGCGGGGCTAACACCTGCTCATGAATAAGATTTGAGGGGCAAATGCTCTAAAACGGCTGCATCTTACAGAATAAGGGGCACAGTGCTGGAAACAGCAGGTCTGACACTGGCTTGTGCTGCCCTCAGCAAGGGGGGCATAAACTAAATAATTTCTATTACTATTGCCAATACAGGTTACAGACTTGACTTACCCTCCAGCTTTTTCCTCATTGAGGGCCACCTCCTGAAACCATTTGACACAAGCCTTCACGCTGCTGTTGGTATGTGCACCATCAATGTAATAAGATATGGGTCCACGCTGAAGAACCTGTGTACGCCCCAGCCATAAAGTATGCTGTAAACCTTCACAAATGTAAGAGTATGACATGTGTGAGTATGAAGAGTACGAAGTGTGTCCATATAGTATATAACACATAGGGTACATCACATAAGTGACTACACAATGGCCTGGACAACCATATAGACTGTGCAAGTGATGTTTGCAGATAGGAGAGGTGCCCTATAAATACGATTTACTTCTATGGTCATTACACCGCAGGATGATCGGTCTGTCCTGGTATTTTTTCACACTCCCTCTTTGCAGATCTTACCTTGTATCATCGGAGCAGAGGGCCGGAAAATCGATGCCAGAGGTAGAGGCCACTTAATTGGAGGAATTTGCTGGCTTGGATTTTTGGCTTCTCCAAGACCTGTAGTGCGAAACGCACGGGTGTCAATACTGTGTAAATGTCATGCTCTGTGGAATTCAAAGCAAGATCTGTAGTACGGATATACATGTAAAGAAAGCGATTCCAATAAGATTTCCAAAAAGCCTTTTCCTAAGGTGGTAAAAGGTCTAACTCCTTAAAAACTGCCCGTCAGCCCCCCCCCCCCCTCCTCCCCATCCGCACCTTTACATCACAGCCATCACTTGCAATACGCAGACTCCATTTTATGGAAAAGTTCCTCCACAAGATGGGGCGAAACAGAGGGGCCTCTTCTAAACAACTAAACAGAAATGTGACTACCCCTCCCAACTCCCCACCCAGAAACACAGAGAGAAAGAAGAGAGAGAGAGAATCTAGAAGACACTATTCCTTTAGAGGATTGGGAATTACCCCGCTCCCCAACACAACGAGTGACAGAGCATATAACCCCGACTTCGGCAAATTCCTCTGAACTCAACAACATAAAAGCAATAGAAGTCGCTGAACAAATTTCGCCAGAAATCCAAGCTTCACTTAAAGCCACGGTGACGCAGATGTTCTCCCAAGTGCAGGCGGAACTGAAAGCTCATACTGAACGTCTAGACACCCAGGAAACTGCAATACAAGATATACAAGCAGGCGCACTAAGCACTAAAATTCAACTGCAAAATGTCATCCAAGAAAATAAACGCCTTAGTGAAAAGGTGGAGGATCTGGAGAACAGATCTCGGCGGAATAATCTGCGAATCCTGGGCATCCCAGAGTCAGTGCCCCAAAGAGACTTAATCCATCTATGTGAAGTCGACCTTCCGGAAGCACTGGGCATCACGGAGGTGTGCAAAGTAGAAAGGGCCCACAGGTTGGACCGATACTAGGGGATGGCTCACAATCCCGCAGTGACGCAACGGTGCCACCAGCCCTACGGAACCGACCACGCCAGGTCATAGTTAAATATTTAGATTTTACAGACAAGGTGAAAATCCTGAGAGCTTTCAAAAGACTCAGATCAGATTTCATCCTTAAAGGCAGGGAAGGCTCTTGTATTCGAGGATTTCTCGGCGGAAGTAGTAAAAAAAACGAAGCGCTTTCTCAAATATCTGTTCCGACCTCTTCCATAAGCAAGTACCTTTGCCCTTTCTGTATCCAGCCATTCTTCGGTTTCCACAAAAGGGACCACCTCTACTTTCCATCCCCCGGAAGCAGCAAAATTTCTAAAAATCCCACACCCTTACGAGGTCAAGACCTAGAGCCCCTCCCCCCAACGCGGAGCGCCCATCACCCCCATCCCAGGCCCAAAGCATTCGAAGGAAAAAATGACTTTAAAATCACGGATGGGACCACCCCCGGGATCGAGTCCAAAAGGCACAAAGAAAAGAATGCATTGGATGCAGACACTGAAAGACCCTGCCCCACCACAACTTCGCCACTGCCAAGGGGCCCAAAAATTTATTTTTTTTTACGTATTTTTTAAATCCCGTTTGAGGGCCAGCCAGGACTTCCCTTACAGTTTTGATCGCCCCCACATGGGGCATGTTGGGGATAAAAGGGTTCTTGGAAACCCATTGCACTGGGGAACCACCCCCCTCCCCCTCCCCCAACACCTTGAACATCAAAAAGGGAAATTTAAAGGGGGGAAATTTAAAAGGAACTCCCACAAGGAACTTCTGTATTGAGTTCACACACAACATAATTCTAAAAGGTTTATGATCTTTTTTTATTTTTTTTTTTTTTTTTATTCTTCTTCCCTTTTGGCCCTTCCTTAAAATTCATGTTAAGGCACAAATGAGGTTAATAGTGTAACGTTAACAAGGCGAAGTAAAATGGGATTAATAGAGAAAAGGGGGGAAACCCTTTGCCCCCCCCCAATGAGAATCAAGACACTGAATGAGCAATTGTATAGATGTTCTTACACGATGAGGGAAAAAAGTGAAGTCACATCGCAAACCTTCTGACAGAAGGGTTTGGCCTACATTATTTTCTTTTAAAAAATTCAAATTTTCCCCCCGTCGGCATTCAGCAGCAAGTTGCCAGCACTTGGGGCATTTTTAATTTGGGTTTCTGTTTTTTTTTGGGTTTCAAACATTTTCTCCCCAATGGCAGTGTAAAACATAAATAATTTTTTAAAAGTATGAAAATTCCTTTTTGGAATGTTAAAGGTCTACGCTCCCCGGAAAAAGCATAAAGGTATTTTTCCCATCAAAAAATCCCTCAAAATTGAACGCTTTTTTTACAGGAGAAAATCTAGTGGAAGACGACTTCCAAGATGGGGAAATTTTGGGGGTAACAAAGGTGTAGGACCCCGCAGTGGGAAACAAACAGGGGTTTTAATTTTAAAAAGGGAAGAAATTTAGGGTCAATCAACACGGGAATTGATTCTGAGGGACGATGGCACAAACTCAAACCAAATATATGCAACGAAAATTTACTTTTTATAATATAAGGGCCCAAAAAACACGGCCCCCTTTCTTTAAAAATTTGAAAAACAATTGCATTAGATGCCTCCGATTCAAAATATGAGTGGTGACTTCAATTCGGATCATTTCCCCTTAGAAGACCGGCAGGAAGGGACCAAAAACAAAGCATGTAGACATACGGGGTTTTCTACTTTTCTGGCAAAATTTATAGGGAACTTGACACCTGCGTTTGAAAGGGCGAACCCTACATCCTAGCGAGGGGAATTTTCCCATTACTCTCACCCGCATAATAGTTGGTCGAGAATTGACCACATATTCCCCTCTCAGGCTCTCTTTCAAAGATGGAAGACATTGTGATGGGGGATATGGCCCAAAATTCCAATCATTTCCCCTATCAAACTTACCCAAATTAGATCGCTATCCCCCGCGGCAAAGGGTTACATATAGAGATTTCCCTCTTTTCTTGCAAAAAAAACGAAGACTTCCAAGCAACCTGACAAACATGGTGGCTTGAATTTAAGTCGGACAATGCACAACATATTAACTCCCCTCAGTTATTTTGGGAAACGGCAAAAGTAGTTATTCGAGGAAAGTTAATAGCATACCTTTCCACCTTTAAGAAAAAAGTGCAAAGTCAGCTGGACACCCTAAGTAGGAAGCTTCGAGAAATATATACTGCATTCTCGTCCAACCCCTCCGACGCTAATAAAGAGGCGTGGGTAGCAGCGAAGAAAGCTTATGATTCTTGGAGTGAACGAAGGGAGCATCTAAAGAGATCCCAGACGGAAGCCAAATTTTTCAAATTCGGCAATAAACCAGGGAGGTTATTGGCGAGGCTTGCCATGGGGAGAAACCAAAACAATCAGGTGACCGCACTGAGAGATCAACAGGGGAATCTGAGAAATAAAGGGGAAGAAATAGTTGATATTCTCAGAACATACTACCACCGCCTCTATTCGGATGAACATTTAGATGATAAATTCTCAGCGGAATGGTTCGCGAAAATAAACCTCCCACACTTAGCAACAGACGATATAGAAAGACTAGGGCATCCCATAACAAATGAGGAACTGGATTTGGCAATATCAAAACTGAAAAACAACAAATCTCCAGGTCCAGACGGATACACAGGAGAGTTTTACAAAACCCTAAAAGCTCAAAAAACACCCACCCTAATGGATTTGTATAATAAAATATTTAATGGAGATTCTATCCTGTGTCTATGAACACAGCACATATTAAAGTGCTCCCAAAACCGGGAAGAGATCTTAACCTGGCAGAGTTGTATCGGCCGATCTCTTTGATCAACGTCGACTTGAAGCTTCTTAGCAAAATTATGGCTGATAGATTAGCCCCACTGTTCCCTAAATTAATCAGCACCCAACAAGTTAGGATTTGTACAGGGGCGCTCTGCGGTTATTAATGTTAGGAAAGTACTGTTGTTTTTAGATGAGGTCAAAAAACATCCCGAGAGACAATGTTACGCCAGCCCTATTAACCATAGATACAGAAAAGGCTTTCGATAGCGTGGACTGGGGTGGGTGAATATGGTTCTAAACGAAGATCGCTTGATAGGCCCCTTCCGCACTTATTTAACTTCTTTGTATAGCACACCTGTAGCGAAAATTTGCACAGCCGGGTTTTTTGGTCCCAAACCAAATTCCCCGGGGAAAGGGGGCCCAAAACGGACGTCCCCTCTCCCCTTTTTTCCTGTTAAATTTGGGCAATTAAAAAAAAACCATTGGTTTTTTTCCCCTTTCCACACCCGAGGGTGTTTAAAGGGAATCAAAATTAACCAGCACGAACTAAAATTTAGCTTTTATTTTCGGGATGACGTAATTTTTTTATTGAAAAAAACCGGGGAAAAGACCTCGATCCTTATTTCGCCAATTACAAATTTTCAGATCATTTCCCTGGTTTTAAAATTAAATAAATAAATCTGAAATACTTAGTATTTCCCCCCAAAGGGCCTCAGCTCCCCCACTTTAGTCAAGTAAGAAAACACCCATAAAAATTGCCCAAAAAAAAACGATAAAAAACTAGGGAAAAATGATAGGGAGAACACCGGAATCCAACTAAACCACCTAAAAATTTTCCCCCATTAAATTTAAAAAAGGTTCGGAAAATCCATAAGTGGGGGTACCTTACCTCTCCCACACTAACGCGGTGTCACCTTTTAAGAAAAGAACAATTCCCAAGACTCCTCAAACCCCCTTTCAAACCATACCATTATTATTGAAAAATTCAGATGCCGAATTTTTTTACCTATAGCTTTTTACAGAATTTTTGGGCCGGGGGGCCCCAAAAAAAAACCCAAAATTGGGCCCCTTTCTAAACTGGGTGATCCCAAAACCAAAGGGGGAGGAAAAAAAACTCCCAGATGTTAGAAAAACAATTTTTGGCTTTGGGAAAATTTCATTGGGATCGATTTGGGTTAAAAAGTACCCTTATCATTCCAATACAGAGCTGGATTTTTGTTTTGGGAAACTCCATGGGACTTATCCGCCCTTTTAACATACCAAAAACCAAAATATACCTAAAAACAAAGAACATCTGTCGTGCTCAAAGATACAATTGCGACGTGGAAGGCATGCCGTAAATTTTTTCGCCTACCAATACAGATAAGTAAACATATGCCCCTCGTTGGACACCCCGAATTTAAAATAGGAATTAGTAATACGCATTTACAAACTTGAAGGATAAGGGCATAATAACGGTAAATGACTTATATGATAAATCAAAGCGCAATTACCTCTCATTTGACAAACTGAGGGAAACCAGAGGAATTCCGGAATCCCACTTTCTTACTTACAGCCAAGTACTCAGTTTTATCAGGAGTAGACTCCACAACACCAGACAGGAATTCCATCATCATGCCTTTGATGATATCATTGATTCTAGATCTACTCGGCACTCTCTAGCGGATATATACATAAAAATTAGATCCCCGGAACTTTATGATTGGGAAGACAGGATTTTCTCGCATTGGGAAAAAAGACTTCCCAGGAATGGAAATATCCCAAATCATATTAGACGGATGGAGAGGGGTATGCAAAGCAGTAGTAAATGAGAAGTGGCGGGAAACGCACTTCCCGTTTATACACCGAGCAATATATGGGTTTAATATCCCGCTGAATAGTTCAGCACCACATAGGAAGCTACAATGCCCAAAATGTCAGCAGCACAAAACAAATATGATACATGGAATGTGGAATTGTCATGAATCTATGAAGTTCTGGAAATCCCTGACTACCATTCTGGGACAAAAATGGGACATAAATCTATCTTGTTCCGCAAAGCCTCTGCTATTTCAGGACTTCTCTACTATTCCCAAGCACAAAACACTCCTACATATTATACTATTAGCAGCAAAGAGATGTCTGCTAAACAATTGGCTAGAGGAGAAAATCCCAAGCCCACAAGATGTTTGGCAGCAGGTAAAGCTATACCTCAATATGGAAAAAATTGAGACAGAACTCTCAAGAACACACAGACTGAGACATTTTTTAATAAATGGGTCCCTTTATAGAACACTTTATGACACCTCTTGAAATGATGACACTGGTACAACCCTTTAGGCACACTAAGTGGTATTTGGCGAGGGAGCTACTAGGGAAGCTAGGAGTCTATGCAATACATACCAATGGGTAATTATTGAACTATGCATGAGGCCAAGATAGGGAGAGCTGGACATATTAATTCTTATTAATATCATTAAAATTCCAGGTCTTGCATTGTGTGTGTAAGATACATTATGCAGAAATACGCGGAATAGGTCGTAGAAACTATCTGGTGGATTTAGACATGTGTTGGTCGAATTATAACTCTAAGTTTTAGTTTTTGGACAGTCAGTTGATTGTCTTCAGTTAATATATGTAAACTAGGATGTTGAGAGAAAAAAAAAGGGAGTTCAGCAGTATAGTATAATAAAGAAGTCTGTAAAAAATATCTCACTGTAGGGAAGATAAGAGGGAAGGAAAAAAAAAAAAGAAAAAGAAAAAAAAGAACAAAGGAAAAAAAAAAAAAACAACGCAGGTAAAAGTGAAGGAGGAGAACACACAGAAAGCTTACATATTACTGTGCTTATTTGATTATTGCTCTTCGCAATTGGTTGGCATCTTTACATTCCTTAGAGACTTTTAGGTCAAACAGAAAATCTGATATGACACAAATCCCTGTTTTACCATGCTCTGATTTGTCTCTTATTGAAAATGTGAGTTAATCTGTACATGCGCCGACTTCAATAAAAAAAAACATGTTTCAAAAAAAAAAACAAAAAAAAAAAAACGCCCGTCTTTTCACGACGGCTGGTGCAGGCTGTTCGTAGGCAGCGACGTCTTTTGGCGTCGCTGCAGACATCGGAGTTTGAGGCTCCGGGCGCCGCAGCAGCGCGGGAAACAGGGCTGTACTACACAGCCTTGAGCCCAGCGCAGCTCCTGCAAGCATCAGGAAGCGGGGGAAACCTCCGCTCCCCAATGCTTTAACCCTTTGATGGCCGCAATGAGTCACCGCAGCGCAATCAAAGGGTTTCCCTACTCTGTCGGGTGATCGGGACACCCGGTGATCCGACAGAGCCCGGGAAACGGCTGCACAGCCAGCCCTGGGGACCTAGAGTAGCCCCAGGGCTGTCTGTGTAATAAGCCAGTGACCAGTGCAGACTGTGAGCTGCCCTGATCACTGCCTGTGTCAGACTGACACAGATTACAATGTATAAGCATATATGAATATGCTAAGTGTATTAAAAAAAAAAATAAAAAAAAAAGTGTGACAGTTCTCCATTCATGGGATTTAAAAAACAAAGTGAAATAAAATGTAATAAATTGTGCATACATTACACTAAAAAAAAAAAAAGAAAAAAAAAAGAAACTGTATACATATTAGGTATCCACATGACCGTAATAACTTTTGATCAATTCTACAGTTAAGTGTGAAATTTGAATGGTGTAAAAAATAAAAAAAATAAATAAATTGAAAAAAAAGAGTCTGCAATTATTTATAAGTGAACTTAAACTATTCGCCTATTAAGTACAACTCGTCTAGAATAAAACGAGGCCTCATACAACTGCGTCACTGAAAAAATAAAAGTTACAACTGTTGAAACGCAAGGAGGCAAAAGCAAAAAAAAAGTTCGGGTCATTAACTACTTTTCAGGCGTTCGGCTTAAGGGGTTAAATAACGTTTTTAAGACCTGCAATATCTACAGACCTGTCTTGTGTTTCCTGTGAAATAACAATTCTGGAGCCTCTTCTCTTATAACTATGTTGTGCTGTTCCTTTGTTAATCCTCCAGGAAATGTATTACTGAATCTGTCAACTGGGCTTTACTAATTGGGGGGAGGTGTCCCTACACAGTCTGACATTATCCAATCAGTGCTGTCAGTGTGTGCAGAGAGACACCCACTTGAAAACTGGAATGGTAATACCCATCTCAGACTCTGTTACACATTTCTAGGAGGAACAACAGAGGAACAGCACAACAGAGTTATAAGGCTATGTTCACATGGCTTAATTGCAGGATGTATTTTGGGCGGGGGGAGGGGGTTTGTATGGCAGCTCGCCGGCCCCATAGACATGCATTATCCACGGCACGTATACGGCCTGAATAATTGACATGTCACTTCTCTCCCCACTCGCCGTATTGTACGGCGCGAATTACGGACTGAAATCCATCCCAAAATAAGCTGTGTGAACATGGCCTAAGCGAAGAGGCTCCAGAACGGTTATTTCAAAGGAACAGCCATAGAACCCGGCGCACTATTTGCTCCATTAAAACTATGGACACCGCGATCCCAACCATTGCTATCTGTCGGCACCACCATTGGTGTCAGTTGAAAGACAGATCCAGTACCTCTGCGACATAGGCTCCAAATGGAACGTCCAAAGCAGATAAGAACCGGGCCTTAAAGGGGTTGTCTCACTACAAGGATCGCTGCTTTTTATGTTAAAGATCTTGCAAAAACAAGTCACTTTGCAATGTGTGTCCATTTAGGCTATGTTCACACGGCTTAATTGCGGGACGTAGTTACACCCCGCAGTTACGCCGTGTGGCCGGGGCGGGAGCGGGGCGGATTGGCGGCACCTCACCGGCCCATAGATTTGCATCACTAGCGGCGCATATACACCGCTAGTAATTCACATGTCACTTACCTCTCCGCCCAGTGGTTCGCCGAGCAGGGAGAGGAGACGTAATCCATAGTTCTCTATGAGAACTGTGGATTACCGTAATGACTGGGACGGATTCAAGCCGTAATTTGCGCACTCCGGCACGTAATTAAGGACTGAAATACATCCAATTTTAAGCCGTGTGAACATAGCCTAACAGTGTCCTACCTATTCAGAGATATCCCCTCTTGTATGGGCTGCATCAGCTCCTCAGGTCACTATAGCTACAGACCTGTTCGATCTCTCCTGATAGGCTGCCAGCACTAGTTGCTATAGCTACAGACCTGGCTTCTACAGCAGCCTAGTGGAAGCCAGTAAACACGCCGCTGAATTCAAAGTGAACCCAAGAAAACAGGACTGAGATAAGTTGAATGAATGTAGTGAGACAACCCCTTTAATTGTCAACCATTTTCACTCCGCTACTCTCAGTGAACTATATATGGAAAAAATGTGGATAAGCTGCCATCTACCATAAGGCGGAAACGCAGGACAGGTCTAAGCCAGTGATCTTCAAAGTGTGGCTCCCCAGCTATTGGGAAACTACAACTCCCATCCTGCCCACTGATACAGATCATATAAATGTATGATGGGAGTTGTAGTTTCCCAACAGCTGGAGGGCAGCACTTTACAGACTTCTGGTCTAAGATCCAAAAATATAACCTTAAAGCCATTATAAATTTCTAACTGTACCGTAACTTTTTTTGGACACCCTGTGCTACAGCCAAAATGGAGCTAATAAATTCAGTAGATATTTTGGCAGACATACTGTACCTTGACAGGCTTGACGCTGGAGCCAGGTTTGCGCCAACTGCAGCGCCAGGGCAGCATTGGTTCTTTGATGATCTCCGGCCAAACCAAGATGAAGCGAGATGCCATCCTCCTCATACTCTGTCAAGTCCGGGCACATATACAGGGGGCACTACGTCATCAAAGCACAAGTGAGTAAAATGCACAAAACTGCTGGATGGGAAGGGGGGCCAGAGAAGAGGTTTAAACTTACCCCAATTTCCTGGGCTCTGTTTCTTAGCACCTCCAGGGGGCTGGCAGGTTGGGGAACAGTAAACGCTGGAACACCTGGCTGAGGAACACAATACATCAGACAAATGTACATGTATGACCTTAAGGTTACAGGAAGAGAATACATCAGGGGTCTGCAACGTCTGCCCTCCAGCTGTTGGGAAACTACAACTCCCATCATGCATTTATATAATCTATATCAGTGGGTATAATGGGAGATGTAGTTTCCCCAACAACTGGAGAGCTGACGTTGCAGACCCCTGGAATACATGGTTCTCTGTCCCACCAGGACCAATATAAGGCATATGTCATACAATGAGTTCCAGATCACGTGATGACCTTAAATAATATATTATTTGTATATGTCTTAATCATGATAACTACATAACCAGCAAATTAAAAGGTGGTTGAGCTTTCCAACGCGCCGCAGTTCCTCTATTACAATACATGGCAGCACTATCCATGTACGTGATATCCAGATACTATAGCTACACAGCACTCAGGGTATGCTGGAATTGAGCTGCAGTACCAGACATGGCCACACTGATGCAGATAGCGCTGTGTTCAGTAATGCAATGAAGTTGGCATAGGGCTTCCTGTTGATCATTAGGGTATCCGGTATCAGACCCTCACCAAATCACAGAATGGTAGCATGGTCTTGACCAATTGATAGGCTATAACGAATCCTATAACTATTTGATTTACAGTTTTTAATAGCACGTTCACAGATGACCAGGTTAGGATACCCAACTATCAGAAGAAATCATTGCTTAATGACTGGGGAGATGCAACCGAAGAGGAAACATTTCTCCTGGGGAGAGAGGGACCAATAAATTGGTCGGTGTGAGTGTTTACTTGCCATTCAGACCTCACTGACTGTTTATGCAAAACAGTCAGTGAGGTCTGAATGGCAAGTAAACCCTCACACTAACCAATTTATTGGTCCATTTCCCCAAGGAGAGATTATTCCCCTTCTGAAGCCACTCTTGCCTCTCACCCAGCCAACCAGTAAGTTCTACACTTCACTGACGAGGTGCAAATACCCCAAAACAGCTGTCTGTAGATGAACATAACTGGTTTGGCTCAAATCCCTTTCATGTTGTTAGGCTCCTGCGAGCTACATGTTAACCGAGGATAGCAACATCCAATAGAGTGCGCTGTAGAGCGCCTCAGCTCTTTTCCCATAAGCCTTTGCTTTATGCAAAACAGTCAGTGAGGTCTGAAAGGCGCATAAATCCTCACACCGACCAATTTATTGGTCCCTCTCCTCAAGGAGGGATTTTTCCCCTTTCGAAGCCACTCTTGCCTCTCACCCAGCCAACCAGTAAGTTCTACACTGCACTGACTAGGGGCAAATACCCCGAAACAGCTGTCTGTAGTTGAACGTAAAGGGGTTGTCTCACTACATTGGTTCATCATCACCTCAGTCCTGTTTTCTTGGTTTCACTTTGAATTCAGGGGCGTGTTTACTGGCTTCCACTAGGCTGCAGTCTGTAGCTATAGCGACCTGAGAAGCTAATGCAGCTCATACAAGAGGGGATATCTAGGAATAGGTAGGACACTGTTAATGGACACATATTGCAAAGTGACTTGTTTTTGCAAGATCTTTAACATAAAAAGCAAACCTTGTAGTGAGACAACCCCTTTAACTGGTTTGGCTCAAATCCCTTTCATGTTGTTAGGCTCCTGCGAGCAACATGTGAACTGAGGAGAACTACATCCAATAGAGTGCGCTGTGGAGCTCCTCCGCTCTTTTCCCATAAGCCTTTGCTTTATGGGCAGATGTAAGGTATGCAAATTAACAGTGGTTTCCAAACCTTGAATATGCCGCCCTTCTGCCAAGCAATCTTCTCAATGGTGTCCCCCAGGATGGCGGTGTGGTCGATACCGAGAGAAGAAACCCCACACACAATGGGCTTCCTACAGAGACAATAGAAGTCCTGGTGTTAATAAACAGAAAACTACTGAGCTCTCACCTTTGTCAAGTGATTAGCACAGAGCAAACTTCACGATAGCAAAAGAAGTGTTCTACCACTTCACACAATCCTGGCCAAAAGGTGGCACTGTGCCATAATGGCAATACAGTATCCAATAATTTTATATAAAGACATATTGATAGATATCAGGAAAAAGATTGTTCATAAGGAAACCCACCTGATGATATTCGTACAGTCATAAGCGCCACCAATCCCAACTTCTAGCACAGCCAGGTCCACCTGCATTACAGAGGAGAGATAGTAAGACATCAAAAGAGTTACCTGGAGGAGGGCTGACTTTTGGGGGACAAACCTTCTCCTGCAGAAACACATGGAAGGCCATTATCGTCAGGAAGCGGAAGTAAGCCGGCATGGAGGACGCGTCATCGGTCTATGTAAAGGAAGGAGAAGAGAAGAAATAGGAAGGTTTAGAAAAGGACACAAAATACAGGATCTCGTCCACAGCCCCCACCTATCAGACAGAGGCTCAAGACTAGACTAGTGAAAGGGAAATTAAAGGGGTGTACCCATGAAGGAACGCATACTGCACAGGTCGACCCTCAGCTAGCTGCAAGCATTCAGGAGGGTATGTTCACATGGGCTAATGGGCACGCATTGCGAGTCGTATTTGCGCTCGAATACGAGCGAGATGTGTGCCGAAATTACGGTAATCCATAGTTCTCATTACGCCTCCTCTCCCCGGGCGTACAATACGATCGTATTGTACGCCCGGGGAGATAAGTGACATGTCACTTATTCGGGGTGCTTACACGTCGCGAGTAATGACTGTCTATGGGGCCGGCGGGCTACCGCCACATTCCCCCCCACCACCACCACCGGCGTCGGGGGGAGTATGCGCCGATCAGCGCGACTCCCAAACAACCGGCATAATTACGGCACGTAGAGTACGCCCCGACCGGTGTTCGTCCTCTGCCGTGTAAATGGGCCCTTAGAGAAGGACAATATTTTATATGTAATTTTTAACTGCATAAGACTGCCGGGGGGGGAAATGTGCCAAAAAAAAAGAAAAAAAAAAAAAAAGGAATATTTGTTTGAACAAAAATACTGATGGCAGTTTCCCCTTTAATGTTTTGTGAATTTATTATGATTTCAATGCCGTGAATTCAGCACATGATTTATGGTCCAGAAATTCCTCTAATCTGGCACTTGACAATTCGTGGGGATAATGGCTTGACAGTGTGACAATGGCATTCCAGAGTCCAGGAACCTACTCATGTAAGGGCATACAATGCTGGGGTGCATGGCCCACAGGATGTAGGTATAAGGGTAAGGGGCCTACACTGCACTCCAGCAGCCCTGAGAATGATGGGTTGTGTAAAATATTCATAGTCACTCAGTTCTAGAAGGCGGCAAGGCTACAGATAAAAGCAATATGAAAGTATCAAAGATTTAAAAAAAAAAAAAAAAAAAAAAAACACCTTAACCTTTATTAAATATCAAAATAAGACAAAAGAACTAACATAGACATCCAACACTACCCCTACCAGCTAAATAGCAAGAGAGGATGAGAGATAAATATACCCCAACTAAATGAGGGGTGCCTGCCCCGATAAGGGCGCCCCCAACCAGGAACCCATCCCTTGTGAAAATACCTTACAGTATCCCTACAACTAAAAGGACAGAGTTAGGGACCACCAGGCAATAAAATCACACAAAGTGATCAAGACAGATCTGGCAATAGACCACTAGACAGTGACAATATTTTCAGTGATTGTAGATAACACAAAAGTGCTCCGTTTGTCAATCACACACGAGATCATAACAGTCTCACCAGGTAAGGGCACATCAATCTCCAGGTCAAAGTCACATATACCTCCATATATAGTTCCAACGCATTTCCCCCCAAAAATGTTATATGTTCATAAAGGGGACAGAAAGTCACCAAGGAGCCAGATATAACAAATTTCAATGAAGGGCACATATTGTCAAATACACTCCATAATCAAATAGACAGATACAAATATTTACCCACAGACCCAGTAGATGATCGGGCATGACAATATATGGTGCCACTATAAGGCCATGTTCACACGGCTTATTCTGGGACGTATTTCAGCCCGTAATTCGTGCCGTGCTGCGCAAATTACGGGCTGAAATACGTCCCAGTCATTACGGTAATCCACAGTTCTCATAGAGAACTATGGATTATGTCTCCTCTCCCCGCTCGCACAATACGGCGAGTGGGGAGAGAAGTGACATGTCATTTATTCACGGCGTATACGCGCCGAGAATAATGAATGTCTATGGGGCCGGCGGGATGTCCAACAGTCTATGGGCTTTGTCCGGTATTATAGTTTGGTTCCAGCCATTTAGATGGGAATAAGCTGCAGTAAGACAAAGCCCTTGCACGGAGGTGGCGTCATTTCAGGAAAAACATTCCACCTCTGAACAACCCCTCGAAATTTATTACGTTGATAAAACACAAGGGTGAAGCCGTCCGTTTGACATATTGCGACTAACCAGGGCACGAAGCATCGATCGGTTTATTTCCCTAAGGAAATGCTGATTTAAGATGAAATTAGTTCTGCAAACTTGGGGAACATAGGCTGCACATGACCAGCAAGTGTCCTGATTACATTATAGAAGAGCTCATTCATGTACAGGAAGGATCTCCAGGCTACACACAACTCGTGACTTCTGAAGATCCGTTACTAAATCTGTGACCATAAGCTTTAGTCTCTTCCAAGGACCTTGGGGCAGTTCAGCAGGTATTCCTGTACAATGCTGCATTGTGTCCGGCAGCCGCCGTTTCCGGTGTCCTATAGATACCTGGGCAAACGGACTACCTGCTGTCCAAGCCGAGACCCCGTCCAGTACTGCCGTTTAAAAAGCAGAACTGGTTCTAGGTCTTAATTTGCCATTTTCCGTTTCATGGATCCCATAATTTTATTTAGATCTAATAGAAGTCAGTTTTATTTCATACTTTGAGTATCTTGGAGCTACTAGTGACGAGGGGCGAGCTGGCCGCCTGTAACCTCTTCTTAAAGACCAAGGCGCAGATTTATCAATCCTGTCCAACTTTTAGGGTATGTTCACCCGGTGTTTTTGGATCCGAAATCGCATCCACAACGCAGTGTTATCGGATCCAAAACGCATGTGCGTTTTTGGATGTGTGTTGGCTGCAGCAGGATCGCACCCTATAGTTTATTATAGGGCTCCTGCTGCATCTTTCGGATCAAGAATTGACCTGTCAATTCTTAGAACTGATCCGAAAGACACAAGTAGACACACATCGGCGATCACTCATCTGAACGCCGATGTGTGTTTACCATTGCAAGCAATGTAAATCACACCGCTATTTATTAGATGTGCGTTTGCGTCCGACGGACGGATCCAAACACGCATCTAATAATGTATGTTCACACGGACTCAACACGCCGTGTGAACATTCCCTTAGGGGATGTTTACACGGCGGATTTAGCCGCGGGTTTCGGCGTGGTTGCCGCGGCCAAAACCTCGCCCAAATTGCGTCCCAACCTCGTGTCTCCCATCAAGGTTTATTGGCGCTGGTTTCGGCACGGGCGCGGTTCGGGCGTGGTTTGCAGTGAGGTTTTCACCCATACAAATTAATAGGCAGGACTAAACCCGCGGCGAAAAGCACGGTGTAACCCACGCCGACACTGCGCCAAAGACTCGCTGCAAGAATTGACAGGAGACCTCCACACACACGCGCGGCAAGGCCGCGGCCAAAACCGCGCTGTGTGAATAGCAACGCGGTTTCCCATATTAAACCATGTAATGAACTGGGGGCGTAATTTGGACGTGGTTTTGGCCGCGGCAACCGCGTCGAAACCCGCGGCCAACCCCACCATGTGAACAGGGCCTTAGTGTGAGTTCACACGGTGCATTTGCGGGGTGTACTTTGGCACATAACTGCGCCCAAATTACACCCCGCAAATACAGTAAAATCATAGCACTCATTGAGTGCTATGATTTGCCAACATATTCCTCAGCGCATAGTAGCTGTAAAAAGAAGCGACGTCACTTTTCACGGGGGAAGTGAAAGTAAATTGGGTAGAAGCATGTGCTGGTCAGCGCATACTTCTGAACAGCAGGCGTATGGCAGCACACACAGGTATGTGCTCCTATACGCTATGTGAACTTGCCTTAAGACTGTCAGCAGCTACAGCATTCAGCCAAAATCCATCTACGGCCATGTTCACACGGCTTAAAATGGGCCGTATTTCGGTCCGTAATTGCGTGCCGAAGTGCGCAAATTACGGGCTGAAAACGGCCCATTCATTACGGTAATTCACAGTTCTCATAGAGAACTATGGATTACGTCTCCTCTCCCCGCCGGGCGGGGAGATAATTGACATGTCACTTTCTAGCGGCGTATACGCGCCGCTAGCAGTGATTGTCTATGGGCCGTCGAAGTGCCGGCCCCCCGCTCACTCACCCGCTCCCGCCCCCGTCCACACGCCGTAATTGCGGGGTGAAATTACGCCCCGCAGTTAAGCCGTGTGAACCTAGCCTTACATGTATGGCTGGATTTACTGCTCCCTATACTAATGGTATTGTAGACCCGATTACATTATCTGACCCGGATCACGCCTTACAAATGCGATATGGGAAGATGATCTACTACGATGATCTCTAAATTGCAGACCTTGATGGCAGATCAGGCGTGTTGCAATGCAATTACGCCCCAAAGTATGCCCTGCAAATACATAGTCTGAACATACCCTAAAGCACGGGTCCCCAACCGCTGGGTCGCAGACCGGAACTGGGCCATGGAGCATGAGCTGACGGTCCGCAGCCCCGGGCTACAAATGATGCCGACTGCCCATTGACTGCAGAAGTCCGGGCATCTACATCGCCAGGGAAAAAGCAGGGACGATTCATTACCATCTCCGCTTTCCCCATCGTTGTAGAAACAGCACTCGCTGAGCGGCATATCTATGCATCAGTGATGCGGAGGGGTCGTCACACCCCCTGCGCTGCAGGGTCTCCCCGGAAACAGCGTCGCTGCATGCGATTGAAGAAAGGTGAGTAACTTGTTTTTTTTTTTTTTATTAGTTGGTCTATTTACTTACAGGGGGCATGTATATGTGACTGGCCACTGCAGGGGGCCTGTAGCTACCTACAGAAGGCTTAGGGAGGCCTATATTCCTACCTATGTACCTAATAGGGGACCAAGATACCTACCTATTTGGGGATCTACAAATCTACCTACTTAATGGGGCACACAGAGTTGATTACATATGTATATTATATACATTTATAATGCTGACCCACAGAACTGGCAATCAGTCAGCAGTTATATAATACTGGTTAACCCATACTATACCCTTAAATAACACAATATGCACTTTGTGTTTTTAGGTGCTTGAGATTCTAAATCTCCAACTCCCTCCATAAACCCACCTCAACAACCCAGCCCCCGACTGGGCCGTGGAAAAATTGTCTTGTTTAAAACTGGCCCCTGGTGGAAAAAGGTTGTGGGCCACTGCCCGAAAGCATTCGGCCTGCTTAAACCATGTATGATAAATCTTGTCTAGATCTCCCACCAGATCCACAGAAATAGACATTCAAAGATTAAAACAATGGGATCCCAGATTAAAGTGTTCAGTTTCCGGCATCGCAGTATTCCCATTCAGCCCATAATTCTCAGAACAGTACAAATACTCTTAACCACAGAAGAGCAGGATGCGGGCCACTCACTATAAGGAAAGGATGCAATGTGTGTGTGGAGGGATTTTTTTTTTTATTTTATTTTATTTTTTTGCAGCATTAGCCGTTTGTGCCAGATCTAGAATTCCCCATAAGCAACCATTAAAATAATCATCCACATCAGTGACTGACCTTGGTTTCTTCAAAGCGGTTGTAAACTTGCCAGAAGTATTTGCTGAATAGCTCCTTGCTGATTGGCTGCCCATTGATCCGAATCCTCTCCCTCACCTGCACCAAGTGTGGAGAGCTGGGTGGGAACCAAAGGGAGAAAGAGTTAAAAGATTGAGTTGGTAAAACTTTTCATCAGACTCCAGGAATCATTCCCGATGCACATGATGCAGTTTTAACCGTTTAAGAACCAAGCAATTTTTTTTCATTTTGTTCATGTCGCACTACAAAAGCTGTAACAATGTATTAATTCCACCATTTTTTATGCATTTTAATTTTAAAGGGGTTTTGCCACGATCTCATTTCATACCTCCTACATCCAGCTCTTCAGTGGTGTGTGCTCAGAAGGGGGCGTGTGTGATTTGTTTGAATTTCATATCATGAGACCCTGCAGGATGACATCACCAGGCCTTTCCTCTCTCTAGCCCAGGGGTGTCAAACTGCCGGCCCTCCAGCTGTCGGGAAACTACAACTCCCATCATGCCCACTGTTATAGATTATACAAATGCATGATGGGAGTTGTAGTTTCCCGACAGCTGGAGGGCCGCAGTTTGACACCTGTGCTCTAGTCAAAGAAAGGTCTGTTTATGTATAAAGCTGTGAGTAGCTGAGAGGTAAAGATTTTGCCTTCAGGAACAAGGGTCCTAGGTTCCAATCCCTGCAGGAACCAAACCTGTGGTTTTTTTTTTCTCTTTATCAATGCACAGACCTGATTGAGGTTTCTTTTTTATTTGCACTGTTTGACTAATTACTAAGGAGCACAGAGGACGGGAGTAGAGTGACAGCACCTGGGGTGTGAACACTCGCTCAGCAGTGAGTGTGTGTGATTACTAAGGAGCACAGAGGACGGGAGTAGAATGACAGCACCTGGGGTTTGAACACTCAGTAGCTGCCTGAGAGGAGAAGTGATGTCTGAGCATGTGCGACCAGGACTGAGGAGCTCTGAGCTCTGGTCGTATCCCCTGGAGATGAGCTGTAAACAATGGATCACTAAAGGAGCAGCTAAAACAAAGATGATGCCGAATTTTTAATAATACTGAATGGTGAAAATGTTTGTTATTTCATTTGCAAGCTTCCCACGTCAATTTTACTTTGTGGCAAAACCCCTTTAAAGCATTCACCATATGGAAACCTACTGTGATAAATTTATTTTATACGTCACTTCCATAATTATATAGGTTTTTTTGGGACTTTTTTCACTTTTGCACATAAAAAAAAAAAAAAAAAAAAAAATAAAATTTAAATTTGCATATCTCCGTGTTCAGAAATGTATAAAAATTTTATTTTTCGGTTGACAGATCTGTAGGAGGGCTTGCTTTTTTTTTTGCAGGATGACTTTTATTGACACCATATTTGGTTACATTACACTTTTTGATCACTTAGTTAAGGTTTTTGAAAGAAAAGTAGGCCTAAATAACCAAATTTTTTTTTTTTTACCAAATTCAAGTTTATTCAAAAATATGAATGTGTATAATATACACAATGCGTTTAAGTGGTAAAGGAAAAATGGCGCTTACAGAGTCTGCTCCAGGAACAAAGCGGTTAAAGGGGTTTTGCCACAATCTCATTTCATATACCTCCTGCATTCAGCTGTGTGCTCAGAAGGGGGCATGTGTGATGTGTTTGAATTGCATATCAAGTAACCCTACAGGATAACATCACCAGGCCTTTCCTCTCTGTAGTCAAAGAAAGGTCTGTTTATGTATAACGCTGTGAATAGCTCAGTGGTAGTTTTTGCCTCACAGCACAAGGGTCCTAGGTTCAAATCCCTGCAGGAACCAAACCTATGGATTTTTATTTCTCTTTATCAATGCACAGACCTCATTGAGGTTTCTTTTTTATTTATTTGCACTGTTTGACTAATTACTAAGGAGTACAGAGGACGGGAGTAGAATGACAGCACCTGGGGTTTGAACACTCAGTAGCTGCCTGAGAGGAGAGGTGATGTCTGAGCATGTGCGACCAGGACTGAGGAGCTCTCAGCCCTGGTCGTATCCCCTGGAGACGAGCTGTAAACAATGGATCAATAAAGGAGCAGCTAAAACAAAAATGGTGCAAAACTCCTATTTCTGCAGCGACCTCTCTAAAACGTGGCTGCAGAAAGAAGGCACGCACCGCCCGCAGTCTACAGTCAGTCACCTGCTATTCTCCATGTGAGATAAATGAGAATACTTTGGGCAGTTACAGCTGCAGCGATACCAATTATGTGTAGGTTTTATTTTATTAATTTTTTTGCCCCGGTAGTGGACATACACTCATTTGATTGCCGATAGGACACACTGCATTACTTATGTAGTAAATTATATTATACCTCTCATTGTAAGGCCATGTTCACACGGCTTATTCTGGGACTGATTTGGTCCCGTATTCCGTGCCGTACTGCACGAAATACGGCGCAAATCCGTCCCAGTCATTACAGTAACCCACAGTTCTCATAGAGAACTATGGATTCCGTCTCTTCTCCCTGCTCGCGAAATACGGCGAGCGGGGGAGAAAGTGACATGCACATTATCCCGGCGGGTTACGCGCCACGGTTAATGGTTGTCTATGGGGCCAGCGAGCTGCCGGCCCCCCCGCTACACGGCAGCCGGCGTAATTGCGGGCGAAATCCGTCCCCGCAATTACGCCGGCAATAAGCCGTGTGAACATTGCCTAACACTACTCGGCATCCTACTGGACCCGACCTCTGGCCGGGCCTAAAAAGCAGACACCGAAGACAACCCTGGGAGCCTTTAACCCCTTAAGCCGAACGCCTGAAAAGTAGTTAATGACCAGAACATTTTTTTAGTTTTGGCCTCCTTGCGTTTAAACAGTTGTAACTTTTTTATTTTTTCAATGACGCAGTTGGATGGGGCCTCGTTTTATTCGAGACAAGTTTACTTTATAAGGAATAGTTTAAGTACACTTATAAAAAATTGCAGAAATTTTTTTACAAATTTTTTTTTGTTTTTTTAATTTTTTTTTTACACCATTCACATTTCACACTTAACGTGTTAGATTAATTCTACAGGTTTTTACGTGTGGGATACCAAATATGTGTAGGTTTTTGTGCGTGTAATTTATGTACAATTATTTTTTATTAAATATTTATTTTTATTTTATTATTTATTTTTTTATTTCTTTTTTTTACACTTATGGTTTTTTTGTACTTTTTTGACTCCCATGAAGGGAGAACTGTTTAACATTTTTTTTTTATTTTTTTTTTTTACACTTAGTGATGTATTAGCATATTCATATATGCTAATACATGCTAATCTGTGTCAGTCTGACACAGGCAGTGATTAGGACAGCACACAGTGCATCCTAATCACTGGCTTCTTACACAGACAACTCTGGGGCCATGCTAGGTCCCCAGAGCTGACTGTGCAGCCGGTCCCTGAGCTCTGTCGGGTGACCGGGTGTTTGATCACCCGACAGAGCAAGGGGATCCTTTGATTGCGCTGCGGTAACGCACCGCCGCAATCAAAGGGTTAAAGCATCGGGTTGCGGAGGTTTCCTCCCCTCCCCGATGCCTGCAGGGGATGCTCTGGGATCGGGGCTGTGTAGTTTTAGCCCCGATCCTAGCGCAGCTGTGGCGCCGGAAACCCCGATGTCTGCAGCGACGTCAAAAGACGTCGCTGCAGACGAACGACCCGCACCGGCCGCCGTCAAAAGACGGTGCGCGGTCGTTAAGGGGTTAATAGGTTACCAACGACGGGTATTCAAGGGCAGTCGACCGTCTAGGGCGCCACTTCATCTCAGGCAGAAAAGGGGGCGCAAGGAGATATGGAGTGAGCTGAATTTTTCATTGAGGGGGCGCTATATGCCTTATTTGCCCAGGGCACCAGAATACCTTGTTCCAGCCCTGCCCCTGACTGTCAAGTAAACCCATCAGCTCCCTAAAAACATCACATCACAGGAGGTGCAAATGGGGTGAGAAAGGGAACCCCCTCCCTCAAAAACTGCTTACATGCAATGGTCACTATTCTCTGGCATGTAAGGCTATGTTCACACGATGTACTGTGGCGCGGTGTCTTTTGGGAGCTCACGCTAATACGCGCATACTCCCGCAGCCCGCTGGCCCTATTGACATTCATTACTTTAGATGTGTGTTTGGATCCATCTATGGGACCCTAAACGGACCCAAACACGCATCCAACAACGAGCAGTTTGATTCAGGGTATGTTCACACAATGTACTGCGGTGCGTACAGTACATCGTGTTTCGGGAGCTTGCGCTAATATGCGCGTACTCCCGTGGCGCGTGTTTGCCACAAGTAATTGACATGTCACTTATCTCCCCGCGCGTACAATACGATCGTATTGTACGAGCGGGGAGAGGAGGGGAGTTCTCTATGAGAGCTATGGATTACTGTAATTTCGGCGCACATCTCGCTCATATTAGAGCGCAAATACGCCACAAAATATGCGCCAAAATTACCCTGTGTGAACATACCCTTAGACGTTAAACAGCTCAGATCTGAGGTATGGACATTCTTTGCCATTAGATTAGGGTCCTGACTGTCAGATACCTGAGCCCCCGCTTCGTAGGGCACTGATACCAGTTCCTTTTTGCTCAGTGGACAAAAGATATATTGTAGTCTATAAGGCATTAAATGGGTTACATGAGGTTAGAAAAAAAGACAAAGAGTCTGTGTCTTATTTACTGGAATATAACACTCATTATGCAAACGCCTAACATAAAAGATAGAGAGACCTAAAACCGGAGTGTCAGGAGCTGCACCTGCAGCAGGTGCTTGAGGACAAAATTGATAGGGTGTTATGTAAAGAGCGAGGCCAGTGGGGTGAAGCCAGACACACAGGTCCTCATGGTGGCATTTTGTAATCCATGTTATGCACCTTCACTTCAGGCCACGCACCAAATAACAGATTATCAGATTCAATCATCAGAAGCACAATACCTGTAGAATCCGGTCTTCAGGCCACAGTTTCTAAGGATTTGCTCCGTAAAGGCACAAGTAGATCCCTTAAAAACATCAAAAACGTAGAAGATTAAACATTGACTGCTATGTGCAAACAACAACATATACCTACAAAAACACACAGCATAAGAGTCAAAAGAGCATTTCTGTTAATTGCAGCTAAAATACATAATACACTTAAGAGCGCCCATATAAAAAGTATTTATACTGAAATATCCTAACGTGTCTGATAAACATAACAAGGTGCTGAAAACTGGCTGCCTAAGCGAACGTTATAACACCAAGAGCATAAAACAAATAAATGTGACACGGGATACAGACAAGAACGCGTAAAATACAGGTAAAAAACAAATGAAAAATACATAATGCATAAACGAAGGATGAAACATGTACTGGAGTGCGAGTGTTAGGCTATGTTCACATGGTGTAATTGCGGCGCGTACAGTACTCGCCGGAATACGCCGGGTGCTTTGGGAGTCGCGCTGATCAGCACAGGGGGGGCCCAGCAGCCCACCGGCCCCATTAACATGCATTACTCGCGGCGCGTAATCGTCGCAAATAATTAACATGTCACTTATCTCCCCGCGCGTACAATATGATTGTATTGTACGCGCGGGAGGACGAGGCGTAATCCATAATTCTCTATGAGAGGTATGGATTACCGTAACTGCGGAGCGCATCTCACCGCGCATTTGCGCATAGTACATGGCGAGATGTGTGCCGCAATTACAGCATGTGAACATAGCCTTAGGGTATGTTCACATGGCGTATTGCAGCGCGTACTGTATGCGCTGCCATACGCCGGGTGTTTTAGAAGCACGCGCAGATCAGCGTGTACTTCTAGAGTGTGGGTGGGGCGGCCCCATTCAGTCATTCTCCACGGCGTGAAGAAGTGACATGCCGCTTCTCTCTCCTGTCGTACAATAAGCGTGCATTGTACACCAGAGGAGACTGACTTAATTCATAACTCTCTATGAGAGCTATGAATTACCGTAATTACAGGGTGCATTTGGGCGCAAATACGCGCTGAAGTGCGCCCCGCAATTACGCCGTATGAACATAACCTTATAGTCTGTATCCTTGGTTATAATTTTTATTATTGTTATACTGTGTTTTGTAGAATACACCTAACTTAGAATTATTTTTTTTTTACTCTTCCACCGTGTTTTTGTAGGTATATACACACACACCACGACTGCTTTTATTTTAAATATGTATATACACACATATATACACGCAGACACCTCTTTTTACTTATATATATATATACACACACACACACACACACACACACATTTATTTATTCCCTCCCCCCCCCCATCATGTTAGTTAATTTTTTATTCACTATTACAGCGTTATCTTCCACAGCACTATACCGAGATGATCATTCTTCATATATAAGTGATTTTTGATGCATCCAAGTAACTGAGACCATATGCCATTTTCTAGACCATCTGGTCAACAACACAGCTCATAGGTCAAACATATGTCTCAACTAGCATATGTTAAAAAAATTCATAGAATCAGGATATCAGTTCCCCAGATGCAGCGACAATCCAAATCAAAGAAGCCGTGGAAAGATGGCCTGACTCATATGATCTAATTGTATAATCTTAAATAGTCTCTGGCTTTTTTTTTTTCCCTTCTTTTTTTAAAGTCCATGCAGGCCGAAAAAAGCTGCAGATTTTACGGGCGGGTGGATAACATTTTATAAATCTCAAAAAAAAAAAAAAATTCAGCACAGACATCGATCTGCATGCAGCAGGTCAATTTCTGTTATGATTTAGTGTTAATTGCAGATTTTCCCCATCAAATCCGCAAGTAATCTAGTGTTGCAGTTTTTGCTACAGATAAACACAAAACCCTTTGTAGACTATGTATCTTTGCTCAGCTGAACCCTTAGTTATGAACACAAAGGAGGCACAATAGTCTACTCCACACCCTAGTGGCCCAGCAACTGACCCCGCACCGCTGTCCTCTGGCCCTTACTGCATTTTCCATTCCCTGGTCCTGACAAGGTGGCAGAGGGTGTAATCTAATCTCCATGAAGCATTATAGTTACATAGTACGGTTGGAATAAAAAAAAAAAAAAAAAAAAAAAAAAGACAGGTGTCCATCAAGTTCAACCAAAGGTGGGGAAAATGTGGGTAGGAGAGGGGGACAAGGATTTCAAGCCCAGCCTCCCCCCACTGGTGATTGCCCTGAAACCCACAAGGCAAGAATCAATCTGCTCCAGGGGAGACCCCATCTCTGACCCCAGAGCCTCCACCAGCCAGATCCAGAATTTTACATGGCTACATACACATTAATATTCTTTAGTTTCAGGGAGTTATCTAAGCCTTTCTTGTAACCCTCAACTGTTCTTGCTCTGAACAGCTCCTCGGGCAGGCTATTCCACAGATTCACAGTGAAGAACGCCCTTCTCCTCTGGAAATTGAATGCTTTTTTCTCCAGCCGAAGGGGGGCTTTATATGAAATCATTTTTCCCCATACTTTTTGTAGGGGCCATTTATATAAATTAATCATGTCCCCTCGAAGCCGTCTTTTCTCAAGACTAAATAAGTTCAATTCTTCTAACCTCTCCTCATAACTAAGATGCTCCATTCCCTTATAAGTTTGGTTGCTCGTCTTTGCACTCTCTCTAGCTCCATTACATCTTTTCTATAAACTGGGGCCCAGAACTGAACAGCAGATTCCAAGGGAGGCCACATAAATGCTTTATACAGTTGAATTCAGCTGAGAGTGATATCTGGTCTCCAGCATGCGGGGGTGGGGGTTAGAAGAGGGCTGTTGCAGGAAAGAAAAAAATAATTTGCAGGGAAATCTAAAGTGGGAATTATGCCACAAATCTGCTTTGTCGTGGATTTTCTGCTGCTAAATAATCCATTGCAAATCCAACCCATGTGGGCTTCGCTATATGGACAATGGGTACGCTATACCTGTATGAGCGCAACAACCCCAATCAACGACCTCTATGTCTAGCTGTGTGACATTACACAGTTATATGGTTATGTGTCACAGTTAGGTAGATGTTACCAATTGCGAGAATGGAAAGCTGGCAATGGCAATCACTGCTACAGGGCCCCAGCGGCATTTTGTTGGATCAATCGACTTTCCTGGAGCTGTCATCTTCTATCACTGACCGTCCCCTTTGTTCCAGTAACGTGAATGATGTTCAGCTGATCCAAATCCTCAACCTGCAGAGAGACACAATCAAAAACAATCACCCGACTATGCACGAGGTTTGTTTGTGGTCTGTTACTACGGAGACACAAAGTTTTTCAAATGAACTGTAAACACTTGAGTATGGGCTTGAGTATCATGATCAAAGGGATGTTCCCATCTCAAGCATGTACAGTGCTTTGCGAAAGTATTCAGCCCCCTTGAACTTTTCAACCTTTAGCCACATTTCAGGCTTCAAACAAAGATATAAACTTTTAATTTTTGGGTGAAGAATCACCAACTAGTGATTAACAATTGTGAAGTGGAAACAAAATTTATTGGTTATTTTAAATTTTTGTAAAAAATAAAAAACCTGAAAAGTGGGGTGTGGGGTGTGCATTTATTATTCGGCAACTTTAGCTTCAGTGCAGGCAAACTCACTCCAGGAGTTCAGTGAGGATCTCTGAATGGAGCCAATGTATCCTTAAATGGTGATTATGATAAATATAATCCACCTGTGTGTATTCAAGTCTCCGTTAAATGCTCCTGCTCTGTGATAGTCTCAGGGTTCTGTTTTAAAGCACAGAGAGCATCTTTGTGATGACTCCAAGGAAACACAGGGCAGCGTCCGTGATATGTTGTGGAGAAGTTTAAAGCCGGATTTGTATCACAAAGATTCCCAAACTTTAAACATCCCTAGGAGCCATGTGCAAGCGATCATATTGAAATGGAAGTGATTCTCTTGACCACTGCATAATCAGACCGGCCGGGTTCTCCTCACTAAAATCTTTTCATCTCAAACAAAGAGAAGATTGACCAGAGATTGCAGCCAAGAGCCTTCGATAACTCAGGAATGGAACTGCAGAGCTCTACAGCTTGAGGTGGTAGAGGTCTGTCCATTAGGACCAACAATCAGTCACTCGTACCAATTCCGGCCTTTTTGAGGAAGCAAGAAGAAGCCATTTACTCAAAAGATATCCATAAAAAGTCTCGTTAAAGTTTGCCACAAAGCCAGGTCTCCTCGAATGTGCAAAATGATAGAGACATAGCCCAAGCGATTGCAGCTGTAATCATAGAAAAAAGGTGTGCGCTACAAGACAGGATTAACTTAAGGTGGCCGAATAATTGCACACCCCACTTTTAAGTTTATTTTTTTACAAAAGTTTAAAATGTCCAATAAATTTCGTTCCACTTCACAATTGTGTCCCACTTGTTGTTGATTCTTTCAGAAAAAATTATTAAATTTTATATCTTTATGTTTGAAGGCTGAAATTTGGCAAAAGAAGAGGTCGTACTTGTGCACAACTCTCCATTCTGTTCTATAAGAATTCTGAGTAAAGCTAAGAGGTGTCTTCACCTGTACTGAGAGCTCCCAGTGAAGTGAATGGAGAGTGCCACACAAGTGTGACCTTTGCGAAGGCTTTCAGGGGCCCATGTTTAAGACAGGTTGGGGTCCCAGAGGTGTGACCCATCCGTAGACATTTACTGCAAATCCTATCAATATGCCATACATGTCTTAAACGGGAACACCTCTTTAATGGATATACTATGACCCTTACCTGCAGGCCACTCCTCTCCAGGAATCCCTTCATTGCAGCAAGCTGCTCCTGAGGATCATTGCGCTGTCTCCTCACTTGATCCAGGTAGCTGGCATTGGTCTGTAGGGTGTTGAGAGTCCGGATGGCGTCCTGAAAGCAGAAATATTGTGATTAGTAAGCGGCTCCTTTAAGTGATCTACTATTCTACTTCCCAAACTATGTCCCCTGCCAGGTTGTTCCTGTAGAAAGAATTCACCGCATGTCCACCATTCCTTCTGCTAGGGTGGTAGGTGCGTAGGGGGGGGGGGGGGGGCGAGGGTCATCTGTCTAAAATCTGGACTGGAAATGTTGGAGGTGTATATGGTGACAGGAGGTGTCCTAAAGGTAACTCTTATGGCAATCCCCAGGTCTTTATGGAATTCTTCAGAATAGTAGAAGACCTGCACACGCCTAGTTCTGCTCACACCGCAGCAAATGGTTACAGTCTATCATCTGTTCACACTATCGTATAACTGAGGTGAACATGCGCTGACAAACCACGATGACCTATACCGGGGCTCGGATAAAGGGGTTGTCTCCCATTTACATTGATTCATATCTATACCTCAGTACTGTTTTCATTTGTGGAATTCAGGGGGGGCGCGTGCTTACTGGCTTCCATTTGGAGATTGATTCTATTAGCAACCGACGGGTTGTGGGTCTAGGCTTTACCTTGCCAGGGTTTATGGTGCGTTATACTTAGAATATCGACTTTGCTATGATTTTTATGTTTCCGATTTTAATCCCCGTAACTTCTTATCGCTTTCTTACAAAACCTAGGCAGGTGCTGTCTGGCTCCGTTGTTGTTGTTGTAGTGAGAGGCCCGGATGGGCGAGTGCCGTCGCTCCCCGGGGCCGCCGTGCCGAGCATCCGGATCCCCTGTGCGCCCGGGACCTGGCGTCGCCGAAGGTAGCGCCCCAGAGACCGCGCCCGGTAGCCGAGGACTAATTGTCCGACTCCGGGCTGCGCGGGTTGTCAGCGGAGCACGGCGCCCATAGTGCTGCACTCCGCTGATTCCCCGGCAGGCTGTAACGAGTGATTGCCTTCAGCCTGCCCTGCGGCCGGCCCCTACGCTGACGTAGGCGGCGCATAGGTTGAAGTCACTCTTTTTCTACGCGCCGACTAATGCAGTGTGCAGCAGGAGGCGGCGGCCGGAGCGGAGCCCGAGCCAGGGTAAGTGGCTGTTTGTTGTTTTTTTTTTTTTTTAACTATCTACAAGGGGGTCCCTGGACTAAGGGGGTTCCTGGCTATTAAAGGGGGTCCCTGTCTACAAGGGGGGACCTGGCTATAAAGGGGGTCCCTGGCTACAAGGGGGTCCCTGGCTACAAGGGGGGGTCCCTGGCTATAAAGGGGGACCCTGGCTACAAGGGGGGCCCTGACTACAAGGGGGGTCCCTGGCTACAAGAGGGCCCTGGCTATAAAGGGGGGTCCCTGGCTACAAGGGGGGCCCTGGACTTACAAGGGGGTCCCTCCCTGGCTACAAGAGGGCCATGGCTATCAAAGAGGGGGGTCCCTGGTATATAGGGGGTCCCTGGCTACAGCAGGCCCTCCTGGCTATAGAAGAAGGGGGGTACCTGGCTATAAAGGGGGTCCCGACTACAAGGGGGTCCCTGGCTACAGAGGGCCGTGGCTATAAAGGGGGCCGGTCCTGGCTACAAGGGGGGCCCTCTGACTTACAAGGGGGGGGTCCCTGGCTACAAGAGGGCCCTGGCTATAAAGGGGGTCCCTGGCTATAAAGGGGGGCCCTGGCTATAAAGGGGGGTCCCTGCTATTAAGGGGCAGGTCCCTGGCTACGAGAGGGCCCCTGGCTATAAGAGGGGTCCCTGGCATACAAGGGGGAGACCTGACTACAAGGAGGGTCCCTGGCTTATAAAGGGGGTTCCTGGCTACAGGGGGGTCCATCGCTATAAAGGGGGGCCCTGACTGCACGGGGGGGCCCTGCCTGCAAGGGGGGGCCCTGACTGCAAGGGGGGGGGCCTGTGCTACAAGGGGGTGCTCTGACTACAAGGTGGGCCCCTGACTACAAAGGGGGGGCCCTGACTGCAAAGGGGGCCCTGGCTACAAGGAGTGCTCTGATAATGGGGGGGCCCTCCTGATACAAGGAGGGGGGGGACCTACTGACTACAAAGGGGGACCCTGGTACCTAAAGGGGGCACCTGACTACTGCTCAAGGGGGACCCTGGCTACCTACAGGGGGGCCCTAACTACCTAAAGGGGGCCTGGCTACAAGGGGTGCTCTGACTACAAGGGGGGCCCTGACTACAAGGGGGCGGCCCTGACTACAAGGGGGGGGCCCTGGCTTACTAAGGGATGTTCTTGATGAACGCAAGGGGGGGCCCTCCTGACTACAAGGGGGGGGGCCCTAACTACAAAGGGGGCCCCGGGCTACCAAACGGGGGCCCTGACTACAATGGGGCCCTGGCTACCTTAAGGGACGCTTTGACTACCTACAGGGGGCCCTGGCTACCTAAATACTAAAAGGGGCCTGAACTACCTTACACTGTACCTAAGGGGGGGCCCTGTAGTATCCTGCACACTAGCTAAAGGGGGCCTCCTAACTACCTGTAGAGACCTAAAGGGACCCTAACTGCCTGTATACTACTTCATGGGGCCCCTAAACTGCTGTATACTACCTAAACAGGGGGTCCCAAATGCTTGCAGCCTATATAAGGGGGACCTAAACTACCTCGAGCTTACTAACTGGGAGAATACCACCTACCTACAGACTGGGGTCTTGCCTATTTGCCTACCCGGTCCTAGGGTCTTGTCTACCTACCTGGTAATATATATGAGAGGGCAGCAGACCAAGTTGTAGCATTATCTCAGGGACTTTAGTCCTCTCCCTACACTTCCAGCACCCTTAGGCCTACTAGGCCTTAAGTTATGCTTGTACCTCCGCTGTCTCCCACCCTGGGAATGTTAGTTTGTACGCAGAGGTGGGAATAGGTAAAGAGATGCTGGAAAAATGGGGATTCTTAAGATATTTGTTGTGTAAATTTGCAGGGGATGAGCTGTGCCGGGACAAGTCTTTCATGGCGGTGCGGTGTGGAACGGTTGCAGAAGAAAGGGAATAAGAACGACTCATAAGAGAAGAGAATGGACTCCTCAGATAGGACGTCTGTCCGGTGAGTCCCTGATTTTACTTTCCTATATTGGATCAGTGACTGTATTTCACTGTGTAATGTGATGTGACTGAGCTGGTGTCTGACCCTATGTGGTCTCTATATGGTTGGTGTTTGTAGGATTATACCTGAGCTGGTGTCTGACCTCTAGTGGTCTCCATAATATGGAGGTGTTGCTAGGTTATACTGTAAGCTGGGTGTCTGACCTCTATGTGGTCGCTATATGGTGGTGTTGTAGGTATAACCTTGATGCTGGTGTTGTGACTCTATTGTGGTCTCTATATTGGCAGTGTTAGTAAGTTTACCTGTAGCTGGTGTCTGCCCTCTATGTGGTCTTATATGGCGGTGTTGTAGGTTATACACTGAGTGAGGGTGTCTGACCACTAATGTGATCTCCTATATGGAGGTATTGTAGGTTTATACCTGAGCTGGTGTTGACCATTATGTGGTCTCTTATGGCGGTGTTGCTAAGTTTTACCTGAGCTGGTGTCTGACTCTATTGTGGGCTCTATATGGCTCAGTGTTGTTAGGTTATACCTGAGCAGCTGTGTGTACTGACCTCTATGTGGTCTCTATATGGTGGGGTTGTTGGTTATACTGAGCTGGTCGTCTGACCCTCTATGTTGTCTCTTATCTGGAGGCTGTTGTAGGTTATACCTGAGCTGGTGTTGACCTCTATGTGGTCTCTATATGAGAGGTGTTGTGAGGGTTATACCTGAGCAGCTTTCGTGCCTCTGTATGTGGTGCTCTATATGGCGCGGTGTTGTAGGTTATATCTGAGTGGTGTCTGACCTCTATGTGGTCTCTAGGCGTGGGTTGTAGGTTATATCTGAGTCTGGTGTCTGACCTCTATGTGGTCTCTATATGGTGTGTGTTGTAGGTTATACCTGAGCGGTGTCTGATGTCTTTGTGGTTCTTTATGGTGTGTTGTAGGTTTTGATATCTGAAGCTTGGTGTTTGACTCTATGGTGGTCTCTATATGGCGGTGTTGTAGGTTTATTGGCAACCGGTATATGCCAGCGTAATGTGTTCCCTGATTGACCCTGTGATAGGAGTTACACTTTACTTTCTTGCTGGTGTTTAATTTTAGAGTAGGTGGTGAGGTGCGTGACAAGGGAAATGTGAGAGGAGGGATATTGTTGTGGGTGCGGGAGGGGATATTGTATGCGGGTGGAGGGGGGATATTGTATGCGGGTGGAGGGGGATTTGTATTTGGTGGAGGGGGATATTTGTGTGTGGTTGGGGGGGATAGTGTATGTGGGATGGAGGGGGGGATAGTGTATGTGGGTGGAGGGGGGATAGTGATGTGGGTGGAGGGGGCTATTGTTATGTGGGTGGAGGGGGATATTGTATGAGGTAGGAGGGGGATATTTTATGTGGTTGGAGGGGAATATTGTATGTGGGTGGAGGGAATATTGTATGTGGGTTTGGGGGGGAATATTTGTATGTGGGTGGAGGGGGATATTAAATGTGGGTGGAGGGGATAATTGTATGGGGGGGGAGGGGATTTGTATCGGGTGAGGGGGATTTTGTAATGTGGGGGAGGTGATAGTGTTTTTGGGGGGTGGGGGGAAATATTGATTGTGGTGGAGGGGGATATGGATGGAGCTACTTTTAGCCCTGTGCTATGATAAGCTAACTGTGACATATGTGTGACTACTTGCAATTGTAACTAACAATACACTTCTGTTTGAACACTGTTTTAAATTGGGTAAAATGGGCGCATTTACGTCCGAGAGGCCGGTAATATTTCAGGGAAACAGTATGGTGGGCCCCCCAAGATCAATTCCCCTGTGGGCCCCAGACCCCCCAGTCCGACACTGGCTCAAACGCTCACTTAGGGATTCATTACCCGAAATTATAGGTCTCAGGCCTGGGGGAAAGATATTCTTGTGTACTTTCGGTGCCCCATAAAACAGGGTTTACCACATGGTTCTCACCTAGTAAATATTTTTTGTCTTTTCTGTGATTACACTCAATGCTAAGCCCTCATTTAATAAACGTTCTAATTTTCCCAAATAATAGTGTCCTTGTCGGGTTTTCACTCAATTTTTGGTAGGTTACCTTTGGTCCTGAAGGTTTGGGAAATACCTGTGTTACATAGAGGCCGGCATCCATCACCATGACCGCCCCCCCCCCCCTTATCTGCCTTTTTGATTACCCAGATTTTGTTGTCCCTTAGTTCTCTTAGTGCTTTCCTTTGGGACCAAGTTAAGTTATTTTTGTGGCTCTTATTGCTCTTATTACTTTTTCTCTGCAGAGATAATAGGTCTCGCTCCATAGTATTTTGGAAAGCCTCCAAGGCCGGTACCCTCTGGGGCCCTTTAAAGGGATAAAAGGTGGGTTGGGCATGTGATGACGGATGCCGGGCTCCCCCCCACAGTTAGACTCGTAGGGGTCCCTACTTCTGCCTCTAATTTTCCCGCAAGTATTTCAACGCCATTTGTTCCTCAAATTGCAATGATTCAAATTCATTACCATCATCAATTGCTACATCTCTATATTGATCATCTCTACATCTTCCGGATCGTGGAGTTCTTTGCGGTGCAGACCTCGGTTTGGTATACTGCACCCGGATATCCTGTTTGTATCAGTGAGAGGACCTCTTGCTTGTAGCGTGCAGCTCCTGGATGCAGAATGTCAGGACGACGAAGTCACCTGTGTTCATGATGATGATGACGACATTGCGGATCCAACATGGTCTTTTCAGCAGAATTTGCTTGCGAGTGCTTCATCACTGGATGAGGAGGAAGACGATGGGGTAGTGTCAGTACGGGTCCCGCCTCAAAAAGCGAGAGGGCGGATGCACAAGTCCGCTGAGATGATTCTGCCACCCACGAACAGTGGAAACACCGCTCCTCACTTATCGCCATCGAAAAGGTCCAGGACCTCTCAAGCCTAGACCTTTTTCGAGCAAGCCTCTGATTCACCCAGTGATTTTTCATATTTTCGCCTTTGCCAAACGGGATCAGTAGGGGCAAGAATCCCTTTGGGGTTTAAACCCAAACCCCCAACCCTGTTATTCAAAATGCACAAATGCCTGGAGTTGAAATGGAGGCAACACTTGGCCCCAAAAAAGCCCACCCCCGATGCCGGGCTTTCCAAACCCCTGTCACGCCCTCCCCGTCTCCCCCCTCCTTTCCCCCTCTGCTACCAAACCCAACGTTCCCCCAGCCCGCCCCCGTCTCTCGGAGTCCTGTCAGGGGAAACAGCCTCCCCTTCAGCCTCCACCAAAAAGGCCCCAGTACCACCAGAAACCACCAAGGGGAAACCCCTCCCCACCCCCTTCTCCCTTCCCCCCAGTTTGACCACCTTCACCCGGGAAAAGGGGGCCAGTCCCAGCAGGGACCTTCTGTCTTCCAGGTTTTGGGAGCAGAATAAACAGTTCTTTAAACCCAAACCATCCCAGAAAACCCAAAGCCTGAATGTCGGCATTGCCAGCTTTTGGGCCTTGGAAAGTGTGCCTTTGTCCGTCTGGTGAAACAGATGGGTTCCACCACGTTATGGCCCATGCCTTCCCCCAATACCAGTATGCCAACAGGCATTTCTTTGCCAGAAAAGCCGTCCCTGCCCCTTGGCGAGCCACGTGTCATCAAAAAATTTCAAGCATGTTGTCTGCATCTGGTGTCAGAAAAGTCCATCTGACCACCGACTCATGGACTCGTAAGCACGGCCAAAGCCGCTAGTATCTCTGTGACGAGCTCACTGGGTGAGCTGGATTGATGTCTCTGGTGTGTGATGGTGGCTCTGAGTCTTCGGCGCACGCATCTTCAAAAAAAACCGCAGGGAAATGGTGCTGAGTTCTGTCACCCAAGTCCTCTATTTTTTTGGTAGGCATAACAGTGCCCCAAGAAACCAAGGCCGTGTTGAAACTAATCATCTTGGAGACCGTACCAACACACAGGTCAGGAGCTGTGGACGCTCCTACGAAACGATACTGAGCGCTGGGTGACAAGAACCTTGTGCCTCAGGCAAGTGAGGTATGCGATAACGGATTCGAAATCAGCTGGCCGCCCTAAAGATCGGTAGGGCTAGTGAGCACACCCTTGCCTGGCACATGTCATGAACCTTTGGTCGTCCAGGAAAATTTCTAAAGCGCGTACCGACGCCGGTGTTCTGGACTGCCTGCATAGGAAAGCTCGAGGTCATGAGTTTGCACTTCCGCCGTTCGCGTACCCTGCTTCGTCCCGCCTGCTGCATTGCATGCAATCAGCGTCGGCCTCCCCGTCACCTGTCCCTCCATTGTTGACGTGGCAACAACGCTGTAAATTTCTCAGCCCTCATATACTCCAGCGATTGTGGCAAGCGCGCGCAATTCCATTACGCATTACGAAGTTACCACATGCGGCCTGACAAGCATCGGACCTCAGGGGTGTTGAGCCACTGAGAGTTGGAGGCCATGTCAAAGAGCTCTGCACCATCCTTGCCAGTTTTGAAGAAGCCACCAAAAATGGTCGTGTGCGGACAATGGCCCTTTTCAGCAGAGCATTGTGGTGGATCATAGTTCAGCAACCGAATCGATTGGACTCTCCTGAAACATCAGGTCCCCAACCAGCGACGAGGAGAGGAGACGGACACAGATGGGAACGGAGCCTTTCCTACCTCCGTCGCAATCCTGCCACAAAGGCCCAACAGTTTCCACACAATTTTCAATGCGGACCTTCATTATACAGTGGTTCAGGTCCAGGGCTAATGTGCAAGGCGGCGCCTCAGCTCTCGAGGCTGCAACATCAGGAGGTAAGTCAGGGGGTGTTTTTGAAGCTGTGCCCGGAGAATCGGAGGAGGTGGAGGTATTCCTGGACGACGTTACCACGTCCCTCTGGGCCGTTTAAAAGGTTGGCACGAATTTGATGCGGAGGAGTTAAGATGAGGAATGATCCTTTTGCTATGTGCACCTCGAGGCCCAGAGGTCTTGTGGAAATCAAGGCTCCATCTCCGACATGAGTGCTTGGATGCTCCATTGCCTCCAACATGGAATCCTCAGCGAATTAAGGCCATCAAATTGAACAACAGTTTACAGGGTGCCACCCTCCTGGATCCCCGTACAGAAACAAGACTCATAGCACTTTCCCTTCCACCCACCCAAAATAGAGAGTAAAAAACAGGAAATGGGAGACCTTGCTGATTGATCAACTGGAGACATCTGTTGCGCTGTTTCACGTTCTTTCTTTCAAATGTCACGGTGGAACAACGTCAGCCGACGTGACAGCAGTAAAGTGCCATTAGCCGTAGCGGCAGCAACAAGCAGCAGGCATAGAGGCAGAAGCCCTAATGGGTGACCTCTGCAAACTTTATTTAACCACCGGTCAACCAAACGCATGTTAATGCCAGGGCACACATAACAACACACAGAGAACCGGCCATAAGATCATGGTGCACGACTATCTGCGTTCGTCAACACTGATGTTTTTTGGATGTGTTCCAGAACCCAATGACTTCTGTTATCCAAAATGGATGAATGGCCAGTGCTCAGGCCCTTCGCTACGCCAAAGAGGTGTTGTCCTGCCCAATCAGCCAGCGTCATATCAGAGCATACCTTCGCACAGCTTTAGGATCATTACAGAACAAACGCATCCGGCTTTCCCCACAGAATAATGTGGATCATTTGACATTCCATTAAGATGAATCAGGGCATGGAACTCTGAAGATGTTGTGGCCCCAATTGCCGCGATCACCGATTTAGTTGCCGGTCCCCTACTTTCACATCCTCTCAAACAGAAATGGTCCCCTCTTGAACAATGTTTTTTAAAATTATAATTTCTCACGCAATTTTTATTCAACAGTTCCCAAAAGATCATTTTGCTGGTTTTGCGGTGTGGGAACTGTAAAAGACATTCAAGGTTTAATGACAAAACCAATTCAATTTACTCACTTTATCTTTAGAATTATTTTTTGCATTGTCAATGGTTTTGGGTCATGTTGCTGTGATATACAGCTATAATTATGGTCCTTTGGTAACAGAAATGTGCTTCCTAAATGGCATTTCTCCATCACAATTTTTAATAGAGTGGCTGAGAAGTCATATTTATAATTTCTTGGGTCCAAGTTGCTGTGAGATACAGCTATAATCATGGTCCCCTCTTGGAACATAAATGTGGCTTCTAAATGGCATTTCTTCTCCCTCACAATTATTTAACAGAGGCTGAGAAGTCAATTAAATAATTTTTTGGGTCAAGCTGCTATTGAAATGCAGCAATACACAGGTCCTTTTAATAAAAAAAAATGTGGTTTCTTAACAGACATTTGATTCTTCACAATTGTCAAGAGGGCTCAAGGGTCATGTTTTGAATTTTTGGGCATATTGCTGTGAAAAAGCAGCTTCATACTAACAGGTCCTAGTTCTAAAAAATGTGTTTCTAAGCAACATACATTAAGATTTCTTCACAATTGTCCAAAAGTGCGTTCAAGGGTCCATGTTTTGAATTTTTGTGGCATGTTGCGAGAAAATGCATGCTTATAGGCTACATGTCCTAAAGGTATAAAAATGTGGTTCTAATAGACATTTGTTTCTTCACAATTGTCCAAGAGTGGCTCAAGGGTGATAGGTTCTGTTCCAGAAACAGGAATCAGCGTTGAAGGTTTGGACCACTGTTTAAATGGACACATATTGCAAAAAGACTTGTTTTTGCAAGATCTTTAACATAGCTAGCAATCCCCTGTAGTGAGACAAACCTATTTAATACATTTTTAAAAAAAAAAGAGAAACACAAGATGTGGTGGAATCCATCCTATTTTAAAAATTTGTTTTCTAGAATTAAATTACAAAAAAAACTTGCATGTACAAAATCAGCTGATACAAAATATTCCTCTGAATTGTAGCAAGGGAGGTACAGGAAGACATGAACATATGTAAGGTTACCCAGGACAGTTATATCTATTTCCCATTGAAACTAAAATGGTGTTTGAAAGACTTTCCTTTGTTCTGGCACTTTTTAAATCTGAGGTGACAAGCAGGTTAGGTGGCACATGCTGTGGCCCTATGGACCCGGTACAGTCAAGTCCAGTTCAACTAAAAATTGTGGTTGAAAGATTTCCTTTCTTTTCGGCAACTTTTTTTAATCTGTTGGGTCATACAGGGTTTGGGGGCTCATTGGCTTGGGCCCAGACATGGTGATATTCCAATTCCAGTTCAGAAAAATGATGGTCAAATCAATACTAACTGCTTCAGGCACTTTTTAATTTGTGGTCATGCAGTTTAAGAAAAGGGTCATGCTGTGGTACAAGTACAGGGAATAGATGTAATGGTCTGTGACTTTTTTTCTGTGGCTTTTATATACCTAAGTTGTTTGCCTAATATGTAGCACGTAATCCCATTTACTGTTGTGGAAATGTTTAATGACTCCCAGCTTCTCCAGACCTGTTTGGGTTGTAAGAATGAATGTGTTGTTCCTCTCCCCATAGACATTAATGGTCATCGGCGATAACCTATTATCGACTATCGGAATTCGTCTTGATATTTGTCGATATCGACATCGACCCAAAGACGATAAAGATCAATCGTAATGCTCAGATCACTACTTATTGGCTCTCAGTGCCTTTCTCGTTACTTGCAATACCACTTAGCATGATACCTTTTTTTTGTTTCCTGTGTGCTCTCCATATCTTCTGTAAACTATATCCAAGCACCAATCAAAGTTTGAATCCCGGAATTACTTATTGTACTGCGTTGCTCAGATGTCTTACATGGCATGTTATTTTGTTCAGTTTCTGTGTATTTTCTTTGATGCCTTTGTTTTCTTCTTTTACCATATTTGATTGTACAACCTTTACTAAATTTAATAAAAATGTATTGGTTAAAAAAAAATGAATCAAAAACTTCTTAAACTCCTGGGAAGGATGTGAGATTGCTAATGTATACTTACAAACGAGATACAGTCAAGCTAGCTATATACTTTAGATAGGTCGCTCTCTTGACCCCACTATTCACATAATTAGTGAAGTGTCCATATTTATTTCAATCCATATTTCCCACAGAAGCAAGTGATTGGAGCATCTTGAAATCCTATATGCCTTTTTGTTTCTATAATTTGCTATAGAAGATTTTTGCTCAACATTATCAGTAGGTTTGGATGACTTTTGACTGAAATGTATGGTTAATGCCTTTTTCACTTCAGTCTTGGAGGTTCCGTTTGGAACCACTGTTCCAAAGGTGTCGCCGGATCTATTTTACAATAGAGATCAGCGGCGTCCAATGGGCCATCTTTTGGCTTGTTTGTATCTAACGTCCTAGGTCATTTCTAGTTCTTTAGTGCTTGTTAAAGAGCTTATGCTGCTTTCTGTAAGATATCCTAAAAAACCTATAGGCTATTTTCACATGGTGCGGTTTTTCCACTTGCAGTACTGCACTGCAATAAAACTGCCTTCATTACCAGAAAGTTTCTTTCAGTTATCTTAATTGTTTGGAAAGGTGTTACAAGTGAGTAATCAGGGAGACATGTATGGAACTAGGTGCGTCGCAGTTCATTTTCTCATCTATTTTTCAGTGCATAATGAATGCATGAAAGGGTTTTTTGTGCGTTCATAAATGGTGTCTAAAGTTCATCGCGCCTCGCCTTTGTGTTTGCTGCATTATGGAACTTAGGCGCATTAGTAATGCACCAAACATGTATAAAGGTTAAAGATAGGCTGGAAATAAAAGCAAAGTCGTTAGGATAGCATGTCAGTAAATAGAAACTATGGTACTGATATCCTGCTTGTGTTGACCACAGTTCCCAGCAATACCTGTGCTGTTGGCTTGGCTTCTTCGCTGTATGTAAAGAAACAAGGGTGAGAGCAGCAAAAGTACATTTCAAATTTAATGTATTAAAAATTAAAAAAATCTGAACAACATAATCAATGGGTTATTTAATGTAAAATTATTTTTAGATTCTATTTTAAATGCATTTTATAGGAGATACTTTTATATTTTTGGGATATTTCATATTTTTATATTAATTTTATATCCTAACATTTTCATAAAATTTAAATAATTTCATTTTATATACTTTGATCATTAACATAAATTACTTTTTATTATTGCACTGGTGTAAGTTGAGAAATATTGGACATATTTTTCCCTAACAGCAAATCCAACTTCACTTCGACTCCTCAGGCTCAGGCCACATTAAGATAGGTCTGCCTGTCCGAGTAATAATGCACCTAGTTTTGCCGACCCGCATTTATATATGTGTCTAATAATACGAGGGTGGTGCGACGCCCCCAGAACGCCTCCTCATTTTAGGCGCATTGGAAAGTGTTGAGTCTTACGAACAATGCGTCTAACACATTCATTAGGTGCATTAGACATCGTAGCCGCTCAGTTAGGTGCATTGTAGGCCAGAAAAGGGTGAAAAACCCAATCATACATGTCTCTCTTCAAGACCATGTGTCAGTGAAGCGTCAGATAGTTCCTCCATAAAAAAAACATTCTGATAAACAGTACCATGCTCTACTGATGTCAGGAGGCACAAGCTGTGAAACCCAAGTGAGCACATAAACATTGGTTGAACCATCTTTAAGGGTACGTTCATGTGGATCTTCTGCAGATTTTGCCATTGATTTATTGTTTTTTTTTTTCTACATAAATTATAATGGGAGAAGGTAGAATCTTCAATAGGGAGGAAAGTTTATCTGCAGATTTTAGTGCAAGTAGTGTCTTCTCCAGTTAAAGTCAATGCAAAAATCTGTGATAAATCTGCAGACAAATTTGCAACAAAATCCACATTAAAATCAGCAGCAGGTGTGCCATGTGTGAACTTACCCTAAAAACAGATGAAGTTCTGACAAATTACATAGGCTGCAATCCAAGGCAGAAATAAGTAGAGAGCAAAAGGCATTGACATTGATGGACACTGCACTACTGTATAAAGTAGCATAAATTATCACTATAAATGAATGGGTTTACTAACTTTTTAAAAAACTCATGCATGAAATATATGTTCATGACCCTAAACTGTTAAAACTAAAACACTGTGTGGGAATTTACATGCAAATATTCACAAAAATGTAAGCACAGCAAAACAATTTAGCCATGGGCCAACTGTTTTATCATGAACCGCTTCCAATTAATGTATCGGATTCCATTTAGGCCTCTAATTGATGTGCTAATTAACACTATGTTCATTAAGGTATTAACATAAAAATCAATTAGTTAAAAGAGGTGTAAACCACTCTATTCCTTCAAAAGGGGCCGATAGCAGAGTAAATATGCTTCATCTGGTGATAAATTATTTTAAAAAAGTGTGATCTATTCACATGGGCAGACGGGATGTGTGAATATGTAATGGTCAATGGATGCTGCAGGGAAGTTTCATCAGGCTTCAACCACTTTCACACATTTAGGGCGACATTAATGAATTTGCATGCGCCATAATACCACAGTATGAAGTGTTATGCACCAAACATTTCTGGCACATAACACTCAAAATTGGCGCATACAGTGTTATGCACCAAACTTTGTATGGCAGTTTCGCATAAAATTTTGGTGCATTAAAATGTGTCGTCGGGCGCACATCGTGGCATTTTGGGCCGTGCGCCTCTTCATATATCTATAGAACCCACAATATACAGCAAAAAATGGCAAAGGCAAATTTATCAAATGTCGCCCATAATTCACATATAAGCATGCATACATTTTTTTTCTTTGTTATTATAGACAATATTTTTGTGCGCACATGGTAAGTTATAAAGATAAAAAATTTTTGGCTAATTCTTTTTGTTTTCATCTATTAGTGTCCATCTATATGACGAGAATTTCTAAGACCGAATTGACCTCCATAGAAAATATGCCTTGTACTTCGCACAACACGAATTCTCTTGTTCGGTTTTTAAGAGTTAAAAAAAACTTAGAACATGTTTATTTTTCGCTCGTATCCCATATGTGAATCCATGGCTAAAACTAAATACCAATTTTTTGGACTCGGAATTATGTCCAAAACCCCATAGACAAGAACTGAACTTGTTTTTTCACTGTAAATCCACATGAAAATACTTGTTGAAAACCGCTTTGCGTGATGTGGATTTCAATGGTAGAATGTAACGAGTACATTTTACTTGTCATGTGGATGTACCCTTAGGGTAACATGTATGAACGTTGGCATTGACAAGCCAGTTCTAAATCCTTTCAAGTTAAGGCCCGTGTAGAATTTTGCGCCAGAATGTAAAAAAGAACCCAGTTTTGGGTTCTTTCTTGCGGTCATTTCATCAGTTGCAGTGTAAGCCAAAAACCACAAGTCTGGCCAGGCACAACCTTTTGCCTGGTCTGTTCTTCTGCAGGTCATACATACAGGGCAGTGTAGAGCCAATACCACAAGTCTGGCTCAGGCACCACCTTTACCCTGGTCTGTTCTTCTGCAGGTTACATACAGGGCAGTGTAGAGCCAAAACCCCAAGTCTGGGTCAAGCACCACCTTATACCCCGGTCTGGCTGTTCTTTTGCAGGTCATACATACAGGGCAGTGGGTAGAGGCCAAATTTTTACCACACAAGTTGGCTCCCCCGGCACCACCTTTACCCTGGTCTGGGCTTTTCTGCAGGTCATACATAAAAAGGCATGTAGAGCCAATACCACAAGTCTTTAGTTCTTCTGAAAATCCAAACCAATAAAAAATTTTTTAAAGATTACCTGCAAGTAGGGATTATGGTGTGGCCATAATTTTACCAACCTTTTCAAAACCGTTTTGTTCCTGCTGGCTTGGCAATCCCATGTACACACAGTCCTATCTAATCTTCTTTCTCCTCACCCCAGTGTGAGTTTGTGTGATAGGACTATGTGTACATCAGATTGCCAAGCCAGCAGGAACAAAATGGTTTTGAAAAGGTCGGCAAAGTTATGGCCATGCCATATATTAGGTATGAATCTTTACTTGCAGGTAATTGGTTTTGATCAATAGGACCCCAGAATCTATTTGTCTATATAGTTTTTTCTTGGTGTTATCCGAAAAGCTATTTTTTAAATTGTTTATTGGTTTGATTTATCGTGGAGGTATACTGATTACTGTGGGTGTCCTTTATCTATTATAAGGGCTTTTTTTTTTTTAAACAATTTTTATTAACAACCAAGTTAACGCTGACAGAGCACCAATATTAGATACATTAATGTGTCAACTTTTTACATAACCATAGTAAAAACAAAACATAGATAACAATCCCAAAACATCCCCCCACCCCCTCCCAATTGCCACAGCCATCTCCAGCGAGACAAAGAGTAGTTAATAAACATTTCACAATACACAAGAAATTTCAATCATCGTCACTCCTCCGGGCGCCTCGAAATACATTTCTAGCGTCAGGTCGTGAAACCCAGTTATTGTGATCATCTTCTATTCTATTCTGAGAGTTCCTAAGTCATCAGCTAGTTCTTTATGTATGTACCATGTAGTGTCTTTAAATGGGAGCATGTGCTCTCTTATTTCTTGTTTGGAAAGACATTTTTCAATAAAGCTTCTCCATTTTTTTAAAAACTTCTTAGAGAGCGCCTCATTATTACTTTCTACCTCCCGTCGTTCCATGAGAAGAAAATGTTTCACTTGAACGATAACCATATCAATGGAAGGAATATCTGGTTTGATCCAGAGAGCCAGCAAGCATCTCTTGGCTATCAAGTAAAAAATATGAACTAACAAGGGAAAATCTGTACCCTCCTGAATTATGTGAAAAAGCATAGGATAGGGCGCATGTTCCAGATCTAAATTCAGGCGAGTATTAAGCAAAATTCTCAAGCGTTCCCAAAACTCCTGTGACTTTGGGCAGACCCAAAGCCCGTGAAACAGATCCATTTTCACCTGAGAACATTTAGGGCAAGCCACCAATCTGTCGGGGCAGTCGGGCGTGGGGGGATATCAAAGCCATAATAGCATGATGTATCAGTTTATATTGAGATTCCCTCCAGGACTCACATAGAACAAGTTTCCTTACCAACTCCCATCCTTCCAAAATCTTAACAGGCAGCTCCTCATCCTCAAAATTCCGGACCCATCTCCTAATAGAGTATTCTTATTTTCAAATGTACGGTACTCCCTAAGGACCTTATAGCTATCCGAGAGCGAGTTTTTACAAGGTGGATGTCCTATAAAAGCATCAAATCTATTACCGGAATTCTTCCTAAGTTTTCAAACGCTTCTGAAGAAAACTCGAAATCTGGGCAAAACTCAAGAACCATTTTTGAGTGATTCCACACCTCTCTTGTAACTCCTGAGAGGTCAGATAAGGGCTTTTTACAGAGTTACCCTTAAAACCCTGCTGCATCATTTGGCGCTTATACTGTGGATGCTGTTTGTATATTATCTTTTGGTGTGATATCCGGTTTTAGTTGATTTAGTATATTTTTTCTTCTTCATCTTATACGGAGTCCTACAATTTCTAGGTTATGTTCCTGATTTCCAAACAGAAGTTTGGATATCTACAATGGTATCTCCAGGTTTGGTAATCACTCCATTCAACTGTCTTCTTGTCCTAGTGACAATAGTGACCATCAATAATTTTAGGTCACTATTTAGCTAAGCATGTGGACCCCATGCCCCTTGAGAGTTCCTATCTGGCACTCTATCAGAAGGTCCCTTATTTTTAATTTGATTAGGGCCACTGACAGCAGTACTGCCAATACTGCCTTAATGGCGGCCTTGGTAGCAGACAGTTCTGGAGGTTCTGATACTCCTGTATTTGCAGGATCCAGAATATGTTCACATAATAGGTTTTTCATCACAAAATATACAACAGACAAGGTAGGGGCAGCAGGCTAAAGGTATTTCTACAGCAATGCCACAGTAAATATTATACTGAGACCCAATGACTTACAAAGTGTATATTGGAAAAATAAAGTGCCAGTTATGTAGAGTGAGTTTCAATAAGGGAACGCCCTTATTGGGGTGGTTTACCCCGTATGTATAGGCCAGAGTGAGTCTTAGATCCTAAAGGATTGTCCAGGTTTAGCTTTCTCCACCCACTTTGTATAGTTTCTTTTTTATGGGTTTTGTTTAGTGGTTGTATAGTGGCTAAGGCTAGATCCACACAGCATCGGACAAAAAACGTCCAATAGTTGACTAGTGTTTGTCCGATGCATAACTGTGGTTTTTGTCACGTTTTATGCAAAAGCCACAGCCGGCTTTAGATTTTTTTTCCGTCGGCCGTACAATTGAATGTACGGGAAACCAATGGAAAGACGCCAGGGGCCAATGGTTTTCAAAACATATTCCTAAAACCGCTGGCGCCAGAAAACGATCGAAAAAAAAATGACCTATGTAGATTACAGGTCGTTCTTTTTCCTAAAGTCTATGGGCTGCCTGAACAATTGTTTTTTTATACTGTGTGGACATTGCCTCATAGTTTTAATGGTATTTGATAAAATATAGTGATTTTAGGACACCCCCTTTTATTCCAATATGTTCACGTGATAAACTTTTTCATGGCAGAAATGCTCCATTTTTGTCATGGATTTGAGCACGTTTTAAGCTCCATATCAGTGGGCCTTATTTGCATTTTAGCTACTGACACAAAATCCGATGTGAATCTGTATTAAACAATGGCATTCCCCTTCTGTTTTTTTAAGTAATTAATGTCCCATTTTTTCTGTGTTTTTTTCTGTAATTTGTTAGTGTTGGGACTTGCAAGAAATGAGGAGCCTTGACACGGCTTGCAGGCTTGCATATAGTGGCCACTGTATTAACTAATCCCTCATATTTGATATTTTTCCTTTTGTATCGCCTTATCTATATGCAATTATAATACCAGCAACCACTGTCCTCATATATTGAAGGTGTGCGAGTGGTTGTCTTATCGGTATTTTTGCATTTATGCAATCTCCTAATGTATGGTACTGTGGATTTTCTGCATACTGTGTGAACAGGTATCAATTTAATGTGCAGTCTAATTGTTCCCCTAGTGGTAGGGTATGTGAGCTACTGTTCAGCAATCAGCTGCACCTGTTTATCTTTCCCAAGTAGCATAGTGGCCAGTGTTGCCTCTTTACTGGGTTCAGTTTCAGTCCAGCCTTTGAGCTGTGAGTATGGCCTCGTTTCTTTGCCCTTCTATTTTCAGCATCACCGATTTTAAATCCACGGCAAAAAAAAACAAAAAAAAACTGTGCCATACTTCACAATAGAAAGTGATTCCATATGGTTTTCATGTGTTCAAAAATCAGTCGTGTGAACATACCCTAAGGCTATGTCCACACAGCTCAGGAATACCTTTGGTTTTTCAACGGATTCAGTATTTTGAATCCACCGAAAATCCGACATTATCCAGTGCTGCATAAACAGCAATAAAAAATCCCTGCTGTAGTCTACACAACTCGGATTTTTTACATTTATGTTTAAAATCCGGCGGAATATGCAACATGTTGTATATTTCGCAGGATTCTGCTTGGATTTGCCGTCAACCCCTTTATATTGAATGTACGGAACTAGTGGCAAATCCGAAAACCGACTAAGGTTTTTGCACAAAAACGCGGGTCTGCCATGGTCCAGCAATGTCAATATGCCCGAATTTGGGTGGCATTTTGACACTTGCTGTGTAGATTTGGCCTAACACATTTCATAGGGTCAGCAAAATGAGCACTTTGTATCAGCAGAGGAGAAGCTGGAAGAAGCCTTCAGACTGTCTTTGGCCAGATCGATCTTTGGATCATCTTCAACACGTGTAAGGCACAAAACATTTATAGTCTCTTTCCTATAGATGAACACACAGAAAAAAAGAGCTGTAAATGAAGATTTGTTAACATATTAAAGCAGCTTATACATATAACATGGTGTAACATCCTGGATATAAATGTGTTCCAGCTAAATGTATATTTCATATATTCTAACCAGAAGGTATGGCATCTCCCTATATTTGAAATGCAAAACTCCATCATAAATTACTATTTATTTAAAGATAACAGACCCATAAACACTACTCTCCTCCAGGAGTAATTCTGCATAAAGTTTACCTTTGCATCAAATATGCGGTCATAAGTCACATTATGTAGATAGATCAATAACAGCGCTCAGAATGGAGGAAAAAATAGCATGTGGCTGATAGAGAAATCCATGCATCAAGGATGCCTTTAGAAAATGCCACTTTAATTGTTTTTCACAATTGTAGTGAATATTATAGACACCGCGGCTAAGCAGCTCATATAACGCAGGTGCCGATGTATTTCAGATCCTTAGTTCTTGCATATGGAGTTATAAAAAAATATGAATTTTAATTTGCTCATAATGTATTTTAGATATTTTAGTTCCACACCTGTTCCCATATTTAGACTGATTTAGACTTTGAGCTATTTACTTTGCATCGTGACAGTGTCAGTCTGGAGTGTATGCGGCCCAGCATTGGGATTGTAATTTCAAGGCCCCTAAGTTGATTTTTGAGGTCCACCCTGCAGCTACTATACCTGACTGCATATATTTCTTACACTCTGCCTCCCTTTCTCTGGTTTTAGCTCTTAAAAGCTGCCTCAGACTCCCCATGTCCAGGGGCCCTCAAGGCCAGGGGCCCACCATGGGTTCCCCTGCTAAACGGTGGGATAACCCGAGCCTGCATTGTTCTACCACTTGATTTATAACAAAACTAATGTTTTATAACAAATGCCTGGTATAAGGCTAGGACAGCAAGTTGAATCCTTGTCCAAGATGAAAGAAGGATTATCCATGACTCTGACTATAGGGGTTGCAGAGGTTACAGTAGCTACTCAGCCTTGGTTCTAGAGGGAACCTACAGGCCCCACTACCACATAAAAAACACCTGCAGTATACTGTACACGATAGCTAGGTAGACCGTCACAGATTGTTTCATTTGGGCCTTGAACATTCAAGTTATAGTTCTGGTCAATCTATCAAGATTCTTTAACATCCATTTTAAAATGTTTCCATACTAGTTTCCATCTCAGAACATAAGAACTTGAGGAGACCATGTATCCTTAGATGTAAACTATGATACATAATGCAAACCATGACTTGTTATTTATGTAACAGTTGGAAGTACTCATTCACCTTGTGTAGACCCCCAGTTGGTATAGCATGTTTTAGAGACCAGGCAATCGATATGCACATTAAAATAGTTCCTGCTCCCATCTAAGGCCCCACCTAACACCTTAAAGCCTCACAGCAATACTAGGTGGGCTGCAGTAGGCCTCACTCATGTAGTAGTCAGGGGTTCACGTGATGTTCCTCTGCTCAAGAATCCCACTTGTACAAACTCTTCTGCTTTGGCTTACAAGTGCAATCCTTCACTGAGGCCAAGCTCCACCTGGACATCAAGCAGTATTTGTAAATTACTCTGGTCAATCATAGAGAGAACTGTTGGCATATATAGTTATAGCTACACAGTCCTCTCTATGCTGCTAGTTCTCATGTATATGTTCAATGCACTTAGAGGACATGAAGCTGACAATCTGGACAATGCTTGAGCCTAAGTGAATCATCACTAAACCCTAAATGTGAAAGATTGACCCTTCCACTGCCCTAGACCACCAGCAATTTGTAAGTTAGTTCTTTTTCACCCTAAACCACCAGTGATACTAGCACTAACCCTTTCTGTACCCTAGACCACTAGTAATGCAAATTCCTTAACCCCTTTCCTGCTATAGACTTCCAGAGATGCAAATACAAACCCATTCTCTACTTAGTCTACAAGATATGCTGGTATTAAACCCTTGACATCACTAGACTAACAGGATGGTATAATTTATAGTTTCTGTTCCATAGATAACCAGGAATGCTATGACAGTTCCCTAGACCACCCAAGATCCATGGCAGTAACCCCTACTCTGGTATCGACTACTAACAATACAGACATTAATCTCTTTATTATCCAGGACCTCTAGTCTACTTAGTCCTCCACTGAAGGCAAGTCACCCTGAGATCTACATTAATGGTCTCTTACCCAGCCAACCGGTACCCCCACTCAGTTATGATGAGGAACAACAATCCCAAAACAGCTGTCTATAGATGAGTGCATCTTACTTTTGAAGAAAATCTGTTTTGGCTTATATCCCTAGCCAAATTTCAAGGCTCTTTAGTGGCTCGGACGTAGACTTACAGGATAACTACCTCCAATAGGAAGCACTAGATAAACAGCTTTCTTCCTCCTCTTAAAAATAAAGCACAAAGGGTGACATGTATGAATGGGTTGGGACTTTTTTTGTGTGTATCTTTTGCCAAAGATCTGCTATGCTATGTTAGGCATACTACACACCAGATTTATGAACCCACACATGACAGGTTCATACATACTGTCACATTTTACACTCCTCTATATCCATTTAGAATCGCTGTGTCAGCGTCAAGTTTCATACATAGAAAAAGTGGGACATTTTTAACTCAAAAATACAAACACAAGGCCAAACTTACAGCTCAATGGCTGGACATTAGACTAAATCCAATAGGAGAGGCCATTTTTGAGAAAATAATGTCCAATTTTTTTCTGGGATTTTTTTCTTAGTGTAGGGAAAATGAGGACCCTTGAAGCAGGTTGTGAGCTTGCGAATATAGTGGCTACTATATCAACTAATACCTCATGTTTGATATTTTTCTAGTATGTCATTTTTTGCCCTAAATATTGGTGAACAGAGGGTGTCAGTATTTTGTGTTGAACACCTGAAATGTGCTGTGCATCCTGCCCAATCTAATAGTAGAGGCATCATAGGCTGAAAGTCAGCTTGGTGTACCACCCGTATAAATGGCACCCTTTGTATCACCTTATCTATATGCAATTATAATGCTAGCAACCACTCCCTCATACATAAAAGGCATGTGAGTGATTGTCTTATCATTATTTTTATATTTGTGCAGTTTCTCCTTGTATAATATTGTGGTTTTTCTGCATACTAGTATTAACTGATATTTATCCAATGCACAGTTTTTTTCAGTTGCCCTCCTAGTGGGTGGTGTGTGAGCTGCTGCTCATTAGTTATCTGCACCTGTTATATCTCTTCCTGGTAGCACTGGGGCTTATATTGCCTCCTATTGTGTTTAGTCTACTGTCCAGCCATTGAGCTGTAAGCATGGCCTTGTGTTTCTGTTTTCAAGATTCATACATGTCACCTAAATTATTCTTAATGTTCTTTTCTCATTGAAGCTGTGGTTGGACTTTCCACATATCAGGTTCATTCTGCAGATTAACAATTTTAGAAAGGATGACATTTGGGTGGTCCTGTTAAGGAAACTACCCTTTATATACCTCTATGTCATCCTTTCTCCATTTTTCTATCTAAAGTATCCTGGAATACAGCAGGGGAGAAACTGATATAAAAGATATAGAAGTCCCCACAGCTTTTACACTCACTGTGCTCTAGTGTCGGACCCATAGTTGGTAAGTTGACACCTAAACCATGGACAACCCTTGGTCTTGGCCTTTTGTGTTACCATGTTGTAATGTCAGTGTAACCAGGACACTTTGGAAAGAACCATGTATGTTTTATAGGATGCTGTTCTGAGGTCTATCTGCGGATGGTGGATCGCATGTGGAATTGCCATAGGTGGAGGATGGAATTAGCAAATTCCTCCATGCATGAACTAGGGAAGGTAGTAAAATGTAGATGGTACAGTTTGTCCATCAGATCAGGCAGATACCGAAAGTAACTTGCCACATAGAACCGTGAACTGGACACATCGGCATCCACACACCTAAAATGAGACCCAACTTATTGCCAACTACGTTTATCATTTTAAAAGTTATGTTTCTGCCTTCTGAGCAGTGAGGCATGAATCCAGTGTTGGACTGGGCTACTTCTGGTCCACCAGTGCAGCTGATTCTTGGAGCTCACCATTGAAGCTGATTCTTAGGGCCCACCAGTGAAGTTAATTCTTGGAGCCCACCAGTGAAGATGATTCATGGGGCCAACTAGTAAAGCTGATTCATGGGGCCCTGCAGTGAAGCTGATTCTAGGGGCCCACAAGTGTAGTTCATTCTTTGGGCCCATTCTACAGCTTCTGTACATGCCTCTTCTATGTGAAAATCAGCCCCAGGCCTGCCATACTCAGCGGCCCATCATGCCCAAGGGCCCACTGGGGATTTCCTCTATGGGCCAGTCCAGGTCTACACAAATCTGTCCCTGTTGGTTCGATAATGGTTGAACCAAATATGTAAAATAAATTTAAGTTTGGTATGTTCCAAAACTGAATTTTTAAAAATCTATCCCTAGCTCGAACCCTAACCATAACCATAACTCTAACTCCAGCTCAGGTTCTGGGCTAGCCTAATGTTATGTGGGACTGAAAATGACTTACAGCCCCACTGGACCCAGAACAATGCTCTGATGTAAGTTAATCTTAAGGTTATGGTTTGAGATAATTTTTGCTGATTTACTATAAAAAATTATTTGAGTGGACCTGAATCAAAGCACTTTGGGTCAATTTGATTGTAACCATCGAGTAACCAGACTCAATTCCAAAATTTGTAGTCAGACTCAATTTCAAAATTTCTATCTATGAGTAAACATTTTACATATGAGTACACAGAATTAAATAATTTCATCATCCCCAATATTATTTTACCTTGCAAATGCTTTAAAATTATTTCGCTATTCATTCTCATGTAGCTCCCCAAAAAAAGAAAAAAAAATTAAATTAAGAGTATTTTTGAATACTAACCGTGTTACATTTTATTTTTGCCTGTTCTGCATGCTTGGGTTAAATGAAAAGTCTTCATTTCAAATGTGATATTATCCAGTTGTTACCCTTTTGTGTATTTATTCATCATGTGCATACCATGAATATCATAATAGGTAAACCATGATTTTAGGTTTCCTCGGCATATTTCAAAAACATAGATCTTAATGAAATTTGATCTAAAACAATTCACTATGGGACTCATTGGCAGCGGCGCATTATATGGACACGTGTTTTTTATGCTTTGTCAATTACATTTGAAATAGAGAATGTTTGCTTCACTCTCCCTAAAAATGGGAAACTTGGATCAGAAAACAACCTATTTTCTTATTAGGTTCAGGAGTCAAAGGACTCAGCTAGGAGCCGTAGGCTTCAAGAGCATAGAAGATTAAGACATATATTGGATTCATGATGGAGGGCATGAAGTTCATTTTCAAAATAAAACAGAATATTATTCATATTCCTTTTAAAATTCAGATTGCCAGGTGACCTGTGACATGTCAGTACTGTATTACATTTTCAATGAGTGCTATGTGTGAAGCTGCTAGATGAGGAACAGGCTCAGGTTTCCCTCTCTAAGATATAGTTGTCTGAATTTTAGGTGTAAATAGGGGCAGCAAAACATATTTATTTTAATAAAGCGCTGATGGAAATGTAGAGTTACTAGTTTTCTTTATTTTATTTTCAAATTTTTAATTTATTTTATTTTTTTACTTTTATTTTTTATTTTATATATTTTTTTTACAGCATGCAAATTTCTTTGTGTCGTTTACTATAATATCTCCTGGAGAACCTGCAATATAAAAAAGAGGCAAATTAATCATTAGAAAATAATTGCAAGATAAACTATAAACATGTTTTAAACACATTTCATGCAAGTGCCGGGTAATTTAAGCACAGTTTTTATTGTCAGGAATTAGATTTGGCTAGTTCACCATCTGCTAAAGCGATATTATTGAAAGCATATATGCATGCATACAAGAATACTGATTTTCATATATATTAAAACCCATAACTGCAGTGGGAGATGGAGCTTTCAGCCTGTTATGGCTCATATTTAAAAGTTTGCTAGGCTTAGATGTAATTCAGATTGACGACATTTTCAAAGGAAGGAAAATAATGGGGATAGAGCGCACGGGAATCATTTGGAAGTTTTTGACATTGCTGATTTGCCTAAGTACAGTAGATGATCCGCAGACTTCTTCTGTCATAAATACTGGATACCTACATTTTATCATGGTGTGTTGCAAAGTCTAGTTAATTTTATAGCATATTTACAAATTTAAAATGAATTAAATTTTTAACATAATTTGTTTTATTATTTTGGTGAAATGTTGTGCTTTGTCTTCTGAACCTAATGACTTAATCGACAATGATAATAATAATAATAAAATAAATAAATAATAAAATAATAATAATAATAATATTATTATTATTTATTATTATTATATTATTATTATTATTATTATTATCATCATTATTACACTATATATACACCTTATATTCTTTTTTTCCAAGCCATCATTCTATGTACAGTACATATTAAAATCAGACCTCTTCTGTATTAGATTAGATGTATCCTGCATGTTCCTTTTTCTCTTAAAGGGGCAGCCACACCAAATATTTTTCTGGTCAGCCAATAACTTTGTACTTAAACCTGTCTATTCAGCCCTTAGCTGGCCTCAGTCACAGGTGTCTAAGTGTCCTGTTATTGTGCAGATAGGACTATCGCTTGCTATATTTGGATTAGACCCTGACTTTATTTGATGATCGTTTCCTGCCCATATCTGTGTAACAGCAGTGATTAGACTCTGCCTTCTCTAACCTAAGAGTTACATGACTTTACATGTGTCTATCATCTGCAAGTCTGGAGATTCCCAGAGCGAAGTACATACCCTCTTCCATGATTAGTTTGTGAATTTGTATGGTACACTTATAGCTTATCCCACCACCAGAGGCATACCTTGAAGCCTTTGGGCCCTAACACAAAAAGTGAAATGGGCCCCCCCAGCTGCCTTGTGCCACTTAAAATGCTGGTGTCTACTAATGTGGCAGAAGGGCTTTTGGGCCCCGTGAGGCTGCAGGGCCCGTAGCAACTGCTACCTCCTCACCCCATATAGCTACGCCCCTGCCCATCGCCGTTTCCCCTACCCTTTCACAGCATAAGTCTCCCTATAAGCACTGTGAGAGAGATACTGAAGTTGCATCTCTCCTTTCCGTCTATTACAGTTGTCCAAAGATGGATACCTGGCTTGGCTTTGGTCTCCTAGTCACATTTTAAGGCTTAAAAAACTTTATTTGACTCCGCACATCCAAAAGCATTTTTTGAAAAAAACGAAGGGCATAAGTGCACACTGGCAAGGCAATAACATACATCTATTCCAAATATCAGTGGCACACTAAAAACTAAGTAAAACATCAAAGGCATATAGGAATTGCCTGGGATCCCCTTGACGCAATTGGGAGGTGAGCTTAAACATTTTTTATCAAAACTGTGAACTAAGAATCCCAAATTTTCATATATTCTTACCAGTAATGCATTTTTCAAAAATTCCTATATGCCTTTGATGTTTTACTTAGTTTTTAGTGTGCCACTGATATTTGGAATAGATAAATTTTAAGGCATAGGGAGTTGTGCGTAAGTAAAGATGACTGCTAAATCCAATAGGTGGTGCTGGAGTCCTGGCTCGTTTCCCTTCAGTTTATTTGAATATATTTAAATTTTAGTGGAGCATTCATGGCTTGTAAGTGTCCACATACCTTCATGGTACCTCCACCTAATAAGGAGCATCACCCCTTCTAAGCAACATCTAAAGCCTCTCCCCAGCCAGAAGACTGCTCTGCAATGTTGAAGGGCAAAAGCCCTAAAGCAGCTGCCTACAGAAGGGTAACTGGCTTGGCTTTTGTAAGTTTTGATGAGTTAGATTTGGCTTTGATGGTGCTTGAGCCCTAGCTTTTTCTTTCTTGTTTGAATATATGTCCACAAACAGGAACAGATAATTAGCAAGTTGCAACAAGTTTTACTGACTAATTATCATTGGTGGCTCTGCTGACTGTGGATTGCTGTCATATACAACAGATAAAGAACTTATTTAGTCTAGTTTCCTGGTCTGAGTAGAGTGATAGGAGATGTTGTACAGGCAAGGTTAGTCATATGCATTAGGGGCAACATGTATGAACGGGGCTGCGCCAGATATCTAGTGTCTTTTCAGTCCGATGTCAGGCGCAGCCCCGTTCATACATTTTTAAATCACCCGCTCGCCACTCTCCATGCATGCTCAGCATACATGGCCAAGCATACATGTGTTCTTAAGGGTACGTCCACATGGCAAATGTTTTCAGTCGGTTTTTCAGATGGTTTTCAGATGAAAACCATCTGAGAACCAACTGTAAACAAACAATCCCTATAGATTTCAATAGAAAATCTGCCCAGTAGTCTGCATTGCACGTTTTTTTCTGCTGTGCAGATTTTAACACCACGAGCGTTCCGGAAAACTCAGAACATGCACAATCTTCCTCCCGGTTTTTGGGCAAAAGGTGTATTATTCAATGATTAGAGGAATGGCCGAATCCACAAACCGCAGACAGAACTGTCCCTCAAAACCATTCAAAAGACAATAAAATACCGACTGGATTTTTTAAACAAAATTCGACTGATATTTTGTCTATGCCATTTGGCCGTACTCTAATGAAGAGAGAGGACTGACTCCATCGTACACCTCTGCCGGCTTATCTCTTTTAAAGGGTTGTTCCCACTATAGACTTTGATGGCAAATTGATATGCCATCAAAGTCTGATAGATGCAGGTCCCATCTGGTGGCTTGGGAACGGGGCCCAAAAGTTTCAGCTCAGAAGGAAGAGCCAGTCATACTTGGACACGACTTTCTATTCTGTTCAGTGCCAGTATAGGTGAGCAGTGTGTTAAACTGTCCTCAGAACTTTCATAGAACAGAACAGAGAGTCTTGCAGAAGTGTTGCATCTCCAGCCTGTTCCCAAGACAGGTGTGCTTCCCAGATGTAGGACTCACACCTATCAGACTTTGATGGCATAATCTATCAACATGGCTTCAAAGTCTATGGTGGGAACAACTCTTTAAGAACAAAAGGATAGGCCACCTTGAGATCAATTACCCAAACCATCTTTCCCTTCACATCTGTGTTTCTCGACTGACATTCATATGGCTTAGTTCACATCACTGTCATAGATCCCAATTAAAATCACCATAAAAATAATGCAGAATACAGTGCTATTTTTTCCGTAAAACTGCCGGTCGCCATGATGGAAACTGAACGTATCCCATTATAGTCAAAGGGTTCCTATAAGGCGATTGGTGTTTACCATAAAACAGACCCAGCACTTGTGGTATATTTTCAATTTTCTGTTCCTATGATGGAAAATATGGAAAATACACATGTGAACCAGGTGTAATGTGACTGTGAATAATTGATTAGAGGAAAAGAGAAGGTCCTTTACAAATGAACAGTTGTCTTTGTAGTGGAAACTAGTCAGTAGTAAAAGAATTCATGTCAGACATCTATATAGAGTATAACTCTTTATTTTTAGGACTTAGGACATATGTTATCCGGGTAATGGGTAGCTAGTGGACAAAGAAGTAATTTACAAGGAGATCTTGTGCTATAAATTGTAGGAAACCAAGCTCAAGATGAATCTATAGCGTGTCGCAAACATTAGCACTTTATCTATTAAGAGCTTTAACCATGGATAACTATTTTTTATGAATAAGGGGCTACCATATTAAAAAAAAATTTGATCTCCCTGCTCCTGTGGTGCTGCCATTCTGACTTGGCCCAGGTTTCCGCTAATCTCCACAGGAAATGCCCAATCAGCCAATGACCACTGTGTCTGATCACTGATGAGCCATGTTGGCCAGTGATTGGTTGAGTGGGTGTCCCCATCAATTTTCTCTATTAAGGGAGAAAGTACCAGAAAGCAAAGATCGGCTGCGCCCCAGGATGTATCAGAATGGGAGTGAGAGGGACGAGTGAATATTGTTAGTTTTTCAATACAGTTGCCACTTTTACATAAAAATAATTATCCCTAGATAACCCCTGTTATAGATTCATTTAGCTGCCTTCTTAGTAGACAGCAGAAACACAGGCTAAGTCTTTCCTGCACATCTCTCCCAGATGAAGAGCTGCTAATACAATCTTGCTATGGTTTGCTTGGAAAACAGCAATGTGCTGTGCAAATTATGTACTTTTTTGTAATTATTCATTAACACAAAAGCCTTCAACCCCTCCAGCTTTTATACTGGTCTTAAATATTGATTTTTAAGTGCTTTCAATTATGACCGTGACTGCATCTCCCACCGCATGTTTACAGGGAAGGTGAGGGATATAGCCAGGAAAAGGGCACCAATCCATGCCAGGAGTTTGCCCTTCAAGAGGCTGCCAAACCCTCTTTTTTTAGGGAAACATCTCTTTTTTTTTTTTTTTTACTTCTAAAGGTTGACTCAGAAACACTTATAACAGAAGGTACACTTGATAGATATAGAGATAGATGGATAGATAGATAGATAGATAGATAGATACATGGAAAAATATGGGATAGATATATATGGAAGTAAATATGATAGATATAGATGAGAGCAGACAGACAGACAGACAGACAGATAGATAGATAGATAGATAGATAGATAGATAGATAGATAGATAGATATGAGACAGATAGACATGAGACAGATAGATAGATAGATAGATAGATAGATAGATAAATAGATAGATATGAGACAGATAGATATGAGATAGATAGATATGGGATAGAGATAGATAGATAGATAGATAGATAGATAGATAGATAGATAGATAGATATGAGACAGATAGATAGATAATAGATGGATAGATAGAGAGATAGATAGATATAGATAGATAGACAGATAGATAGATAGAAAAATTGTTGGTTTGTGGGGCCTGATTGCAAATTTTGCATTGCGCCCATAAATTACTCCAAGCTAGCTACTAGACTTGTATCAGATACTACGTAAAAAAAATAGATAGAAAAATACTAAATGTTTCTACTTCAAGCAAAAACTGAAAATGAATTTGTTCATCTCCACAGCAATGTTTAGATTTCATCTGAAGGCTATGTCTACACTGCAGTGGACAAAAAACAACCTGAAAACGAATTACTAAAAACGTTCATGAAACTGAGTTTTCTGCCCACTGCCTGTCGTTTTTTGAAGCGTTTTTTTGAAGCGTCTTTGCTCTGCTTTCTAATGGATGCACAAATTAAGCCATTGGATGTAAACTACACCCTACAGGTGGAGTTAACATGTTAAGTAGTCACTTCCTTTAGATCACTGTAGCCGTTGTGAGCACATTTTCTTTTGTGTGCTGCTGCTGCGTGCTACTTTATAAAATTTTGCACCAGATTTTTGCACCAAGATCCACAAAAACCCACATTACCTATCCATACAGAAAGATAACTTTATTAGCATCAAAATCTATAAAGAAAAGGATTTTAGCGACAAAATCCCCAAAAATGCATTATTGCGCCAAATTCCGTAAAAAAAAAAATATTTTAGTGTCAGAAGCGAGATCACTTTATTAGCGCCAAAATCTGTAAAAAAAAATTATTTTAGTGCCAAAAAACATAAAAACCGGATTCTTGCACCAAAATCCGTAAAAAAAAAAAAACGTATTTTTGGCGTCAGAGGCGAGATAACGTTATTAGTGGCCAAAATCTGTAAAAGAAATTATATTAGTGCCAAAAAACGTAAAAAACGGATTCTCGCGCCAAAAGCCGTAAAAAAAAACGTATTTTTGGCGTCAGAAGCAAGATAACGTTATTAGCGCCAAAATCTGTTAAAAAAAAAATGAATAGTGTAAAAAAACGGATTTTGCCGCCAAAATCCGTAAAAATAAAAAACGTATTTCTGCGTCAGAGCGAGATATTTATTAGCGCCAAAATATGTTTAGAAAAGGATTTTAGCATCAAAATCTGTAAAAAACGTATTTTTAGCGAAAAAATATGAACTGCGCAAAAATCGTTAGCGGCCAAAGCATGATCATTTTATTACAAAAGGTGCAAAAAAGGACACATAAGACACTTGTATGCAAATTTGATAAGGATTAACCTTTGTTACCACCCATTGTAGGTGTAACTTGGGTCTCTGGGAGGGTTTTCATTGAAAAATCGCGGCAAAAAAACGCGCCAAAAGACGTCCGGCGCTTTCCATAGACTCCTGTAGTAAATTTTCTGCCCGGCTCTGGCGTTTTAGAGCATTTTTCAAAATACGACCAGTTAAAAAAACGAGCAGAAAATAGCTCAGTGTAGACATCTGGAGGGTTTTACAATAGAGTCTATGGGAGGTGATTACAGTCGTTATTCTAGCGTTTTTAGAAAACGAAAAAATGCTGAAAAAAACTGACGTTTTTCTGTGCAGTGTAGACAGAGCCGAAGACTTTTTCAAACTATTTTTGTTTGAGAATGTACATTGCAGTGCTGCAACATTTTGTATATTTCTGTTTTAATAACTCACTTTCAAGGTCTGCCGGCTCCCTGAGTAGATTATACATTTCATGTGCTGCTATTTTCATAAATCAATAGATAGATTGTGTTGTTTAGGGTTAGTTTTAACAACCTACTGTAACTTAAATGTCCCTGTCTCTGTGAGGCCCTGTTTGACACTGGCATCTAATGGGGTTAAATGTCCAGGATCAGAAATGTACTAGTGCATCTCAAAAAATTAGAATATCATTGAAAATTAAAGAAGTTCTCCAGGACTATCCTTGTATTTGTTATTGGGCTCACAAATGTGTAATTCTATCAAACCTTGTAATTCATCCTGTAAGGAGTCTATACAATATAAGGGTTTCTCTATTTGACTTAAATTAGTGATATCATTTATCTATTCAGTGATATTCAATTTTTTTTAGGTGCACTAGTATGTGCTCCTAGCCATTAGAGCATCAGGCTGCCTCTAATCCTGCTTCCCTTGACGTTGGACCACTATGCCGGCTTATTCCTGCCCTGCAGTAAAACAGTAGCGGAGTTTAACTTGATGGTGATATCAGCTATCAGAAATTGGCTTGTCGTGTAATCTGCTCTTATCTCAAAACAAAAGCCATTGAAAAGCAGTGAAAAAGTTAAAGGGGTTGTCTCACTATAAGGATTGAATTTTATGTTTAAGATCTTGCAAAAACAAGTTACTTTGCAGTATATGTCGATTAACAGTGTCCTACCTATTCCTAGATATCCCCTCTTGTATGGGCTGCATCAGCTTCTCAGGTTGCTATAGCTACAGACCTGTTCAATCTCTCATGATAGGCTGCCTGCACTGGTTGCTATAGCTACAGACCTGTTCAATCTCTCCTTATAGGCTGCCAGTGCTGGTTGCTATAGCTACGGACCGGTTCAATCTCTCATGATAGGCTGCCAGCGCTGGTCGCTATAGCTACAGACCTGGCTTCTACTGCAGCCTGGTGGAAGCCAGTAAACACGCCCCTGAATTCAAAATGAAACAAAGAAAACAGGATAATTCAATATAGTGAGACAACCCCTTCTGTGTACTGATATCATGGTGCCTTTGGCTCTGCTGCATCTGTATATGGGCTGAAATAAAGCTTTTAATTGACCCCTTAGAGAAAGGCTTATTGGTGGTCACTAAAAGGTTAAACATCCTGATAATTTCTGTAGGATCAACCAAACAATTTGTGATTCCACACTTCAGCGCACAAGCAGGATTTGCACTGTAATCATATTATGCATAATTTAATTTATATATATATATATATATATACAAATATTTTAAATATTTACCATAATAAAATATGAAGAATTAAAGAAGCTAAAAAGTTACATAAAAATAAATAACCTCATCATATTTACACTAATACAAGACTTATCTCCTCTCTGGTTAATTCTTTCTGTATCCAATGTTCATCTCATCACTCTCTATAAAATAGAGGATCCTTAATTGGCCCGTTGCTTTTCCAACATGTTTTTAATGAAAATGCAGCACATAAGTCTTAAGTTTGTTCGCTAGCAGAGCCCAATTTACAAAAGTGGAAGTGCAAGATAAGAAAAAGTGTACATCTGTAGAGCAGGCTGTGCAATGAATCACACAATGCCAGTGTTGAGCAGAATATAATTGAGTCCAACATCACTGAGCACTTTCACCATAATTAATGATAATCTGTAACAGAGGAATCTGAGATTCCAGTTCACAGGACTGTTTAATTAGGCCAAGTAATGAAAGCAGAAGCAGTACAAGAATATGGCCGGTTTCATGATTAATGATTCATGCTACCCAACACAAAAGTGTCGCACCGTTAACTCTAAAGGATGCTGCATCCAAGTGGCATTTGCAAAATAGTGAGATGCATGCAATTTTTTTTTTCTTTGCTGTTTTAAAGATGTAACAGGCAAGATCCCTATCTGAGTTATTTGCATGATAAATATACCCTGCACCGTAGCACCTTGCTCTGGGGTAGTTGAAGACAAATATACTCTCTGTGCTAGCTTCAAAATCAAAGTCTGCTGTCCTTTCTGGAGAATAATGAATATATTTTTGTAGACTTTTTCTATCTTTTTCTAATGATAGCCGCGCTATGAACAGTGTTTGCCTTGTGCCAGAAGCTTGTTTGCAGGACCATGAAAGATTTTTTTTATTTGAGGAGCAATGGAAAAAATTTTAAGATATTAAAGGCTCTTGAGTTCTAGTGTTGTTTCGTGTACAGGCATTTAAGTACAAGGGAGACCTGACATACAAGGACATGACATGAAGATGAAGAAGCTGGTCCGTTGCCTTAGCTTGGAAGCCATCAAATTACACGGGTTTTATGTGACTATTTACTCTACTATTCAATAAATAGTGCAGTACTTAGCGTGTATTTTGTGGAAATGCATGAACCATAACGGTGCCGGCTAAAGGAAAAACCTGCGGCTGCCTACTACAGTATAGCCATAGAGTTATTGTAAATTTATATTACAATTTTACTGTTATGTATCTGTCCATCTATAAATGCAAATTTATCTATTTATATGTTTATCTTATATCTCCCGTACCTGTCCATCAATCATTCAAGTCATTCTAATATCCAATCTATCGGGGCCTGTTTATTATATTAATGTCTTCAAATGTGACACAGGAGTCTATCTATCTATCTATCTATCTATCTATCTATCTATCTATCTATCTATCTAATATCTGTCTAATATCTATCTAATATCTATACATCTATCTATCTCATATCTATCTAATATCTAATTTCTATCTATCTATCTATCTATCTATCTATCTCATATCTATCTATATAGCCATCTATCTATCTATCTATCTATCTATCTATCTATCTATCTCATATCTATCTATATAGCCATCTATCTATCTATCTATCTATCTATCTATCTATCTATCTAATATCTGTCTAATATCTATCTAATATCTATTAATATCTATTCATCTATCTATTCAATTTCTATCATTATCTATCATCTATCTATTATTTTCTATCTATATCTATCTATCTATCTATCTATCTATCTATCTATCATCTCATATCTATCTATCTATCTATCTATCTATCTATCTATCTATCTATCTATCTATCCCATAGCTCTCTATTTACTTATGCATTTATAAATCATTCAATCAAATATATACTATATCTATGCCAAATGTGTAACTGGCCCCCAACCTACCATGGGCTGTTTGTTATGTTACAGTCATCAAATATGACAGTTGTCCTTATCTATCTATTTAGATATTTTACATTACTGTCCACTATCTATCCATCAAGTAAATCAAACCAAGATCAATCAATTTATAAATCTAATATCTATCCGCCCATCAATGCTAAATATGTAATAGAGGCCACAACCTACCTACAAGCTATTTGTAATATAAGTGTCTTCCACTCTAGCCTTTGGGCTCCCCACAGGCTACATATCTAGATCTAATCTATATTTTTATTTCTCTCTTATGTGTCTATCTGTCTATCTGTCTTTCTATCTATCTATCATGTATCTATCTATCTATCTATCTATCTATCTATCTATATATATATCTATCATGTATCTATCTATCAATCTACCTAACGCATCTCTATCTATCTATCTATCTATCTATCTATCTATCTGTCTGTCTGTCTGTCTGTCTGTCTGTCTGTCTGTCTGTCTGTCTGTCTGTCTATCTATCTATATCTATCTATCTAAACAGTACATGAAATAATAAATGCTTACCACACCACCTATGTGGCTAATTCCCATACTCCGTGCTGTTGGCCACACATACAAAAGTGCAAATTCTCATAATCCAAAAACGAAAGGGAGTTTTGGGTAAATATATAATCATCCAACTTTATTTAATCCATTTAAAAATAACAAGTGGCAAGCATAGCGAGTCGGCAAAACATTACATCCCACGCTTACGCATTTCAGGTCACTTCCGGACTCTATTTATCTATTTATATGTCTTTCTATAATCTATCTATCTATCTATCTATCTAATATCAATATCTATTATTATCTCTATTAATTTAAACATCTATAATTCAAATTATTTTATTTTATTATATCTACATATCAATTATCTATCTATCTATTCCATATCTATCTATCTATCTATCTATCTATCTACCTCATATCTATCTGTCTCATATCTATCTGTCTCATATCTCTATCTATCTATCTATCTATCTATCTATCTATCTATCTATCTATCTCATGTATTTTACTAATAATAACTAGTGTTGAGTGATTATTATCGACAAAGTTGAAATCAGCACAGTTTTTATGTTGATCGAACTTTTTAGACATGCATAATTTGGGGTTTAAAATCTGTCCATCTATTAAGATCGGCCATTTCGGCGTTCCTGTCATTTTGGGGGCCAGCAAATCAGCTTACAAAATAGAGCGGGGGTGAGAAGTGTGTCCGACTCATCGGGATTGTAGGTTTGCGATTGGCTGGAAAAATCACATGACCTTTTTTTACATAGAACACGTTTCCTGTTCCCCTCAGTGTCCCAGGTCTCAGAGCAGAAGGACGGGGCTCGCTTGTTCCAAACAGCTCACAAAATTAATCTTTTTTTTCACAGAGAAAGCTCACGTTAAGCTGTATCCTTCAATTTATTTAGTTTTAAGAGATTGGAAATTTTTTAGTTAGGAAGAATTTTAAAGGAGACAACCGCTGAAAAGTCAGGGGGGGGAGCGGGGGGGGGGCCCCCCGGGGGCGAACACAGACAACTCTATAAAAATCTGAAAAATTCACCAAGACTTAGTGTAACATTGCACCAAAATAGCTTATTTTTAAACATTTTCTATTAAATTTTTTCCTGTTTTTGGGCACCCTGAACTTATATTGGGATACACATCTTTTCTAGTAACTGCAGGTCCTTTGTTAGGTGAAAAACTCCATTTTAATTACAGAACTTTCAATGGGTTTCTTTTTAAAATTTTTTGCCCATTCCACCTTGTTCAAATCCACCTGCATTAAATTAAATCCAGCAATTTTGTAGTCACAAGGTTGATAGGTCCCAAAAAATTTTGTTTTACCAATACATTACAGATACGTGTTTTTTGCATTTTTTCCCCACCCAGATTTGTTCTTTTGGGGCACCTTCATTTAAATGTAATGCAGCAATTTTGTAGTCCCCAAGGGGTGAATCGAAAGGTGCCAAAAATCCTTTTATTATCCAATACATTACGAAGGTTTTTTCACTTTTGCCCAGTCCAATTTTTTTATAGAGCCACCTTGCAGTTAAATTTGAACCGCAATTGTGTAAAACCACAGTGTTTTTGATAGGTCCAAAAAATACCTTTTTATTACCGAATACATTACAGATACTTGTTTATCACTTTTGCCTAGCCCAATTTGTTGATAGAGCCACCTTGCTGTTAAATTTGAATCCAAAATTTGGGGTTTATTACCACGGTGAATTAAAAGGGGCCCAAAAAAAATACCTGTTTTATCCAATACATTGCAGATACGTGTTTTTTGACTTTGCGCACACAGCTTTGTTCATTTGAGCAGCTTCACTTAATTAAAATACAGCTTTTTTGGGTAGTCACCACAGTGAATTGATGGGTGCCAAAAATCCCTTGTATTATCCGAATACATTTCAGATACGTTTTTTTCATTTTGGGGCGCACCGCTTTGTTTAGATCTACTTGCGTAAATTGAAACAGAAATTTTTAAAACCCACAGGTAATTAAAGGGTGCCAAAAATACCTGTATTATCCAATACTTTTTCAGATACGTGTTTTTTCATTTTGGCCAGGCCAGCTTTGTTGATAATCTATTTTGCAAAAAATTTGAATCAGCATTTTGTAGTCACCACAGGGAATTGATAGGTCCAAAAATCCCTTGTTTTATCCGAATACATTTCAGTCGTGTTTTTCACTTGGCGAGCCACTTTTTGAAGACCCTTTTTTGCAGTAAAATTTGAAACACAATTTTGTAGTCCCACGGGTGAATTGATAGGGCCAAAAATACCTTTTTTATCCGTTTACATTCAGATACGTTTTTTTCACTTTGGCGCGGGCCAGCTTTGTTGATAGATCTATTTTGCAGTTATATTTGAATCCAGCAATTTTTTTTGATTTGGGGGTTTTGAAATAGCTGTGATTTGCCTTTTTTAAAAGAATTTTTTCCAAAACTCTTCCATACCTTCTCAAATTTTAATTTCAACATGGACAAATTCAGGGGTAAGCGAGCAAAGGGGGGAAGGACAGGAGGTAAGGTACGAGAAAGGTGCTCCTTCCATGCTGGCTAAACACGCATCCAGCGGACTCATTTCAGACCTCAGGCCTGCACCCGGGGGGGTCGGGACCCTGTGAATCTCAGTGAACAGCTCGCCAATCTGCCCCTTCATGGTTAATGAAACCCTGCATCCGAGTCTTACCTCCTCGTCCTCCTATAGGCCACAAAGTCGTCATCACAACCACACCCGCCCCAACATAAGCACCCAAAGTCATCTCGTGTACCCCCCACTTTTAAAACCTTTTTCTGAAGCCCCTCTTTGTGTCAAAAGGGGGGGTTGGGGGTCAAAGGCATGTAAAAAAGATCAAGGGGCCAAAGGGGATGATTTTCTCTGCCGCGCCCATTTTACGATGCATCAGAGGGAAAAGGGAACCGGTAATGGGCAAAAATACCAGGCGGTCGGAAACGCCTTTGCAGTCCCCTTGCTTGAAGCCCGCAGCTCGGATCAAAAGTCGGACGACGAATCACCTGTTTTGATGATGAAGATGACATTGCGGATCCAACGTGGTCTTTTTCAGCAGAATTTCTTCGAGCCTTCATCACTGGACGATGAGAAAAAAGGGGTAGTGTCAGTACGGTTTCCGCTCAAAAGGGAGAGGGGTCGCAAAGTCCCTGATATTTTTCCCCCACCCACGGTCACGCAAACCCCGCTCCTCGTTTATCGCCGTCAAAAAGGGCCAGGACCCTAAAGCCTGGGCCCCTTCTTTGGAAAAGCCTCTGATTCACCCAGCATGTCATATGCCGCCTTTCCCGTAAACGCATAATAAGGCAAAACCTTTTGGGTGTTTTAACCACCACCAACATGTCTACACATGCAGCGGCATGAGTTAAATGGGGCAACACTTGGCCAAAAAAAGGCCAGACGCCCCGGGGGCCCTCCAACCACTGTCACACCCCGCTCCGCCTCCTTCCCCCCCGCCACCCCCAAACCCGTTCCCCCACGCCCATGCCTCAAGCATGATCAGGATAGCCCCCCTTTCAGCCTCCACCGTCGCCCAGTACCACCACACCACCAGAACCCACCCTCCCCCCCTTCCCTTCCCCCAGTTTGAACGACCTGCACCCGCAGGGGCCATCAGCAGCCAGTCTTCTGTCTTCCAGGTTTTTGGGAGCAGAAAAAAAACATTTTAACCCAAAACCACCCCCAAACCCAAAAGCCTGAATGCGGCATTCCCAGGCTTTTGGCCTTTGGAAATGTTCCTATTCCCTGGTACACAGAGGTTCCGCCATTCTTTGGCCCCTGCCGCCCCCAAATACCAATGCCGAGCAGCTTTTTCTTTGCCAGAAAAGCCTCCCTGCCGGGCCACCACTTGTCATCAAAATTTTAAAGCGCGTTGCCCTGCACTGTGGTCGGAAAAAATCCCTCTGACCACCGACACATGGGCAGTAACACGGCCAAGGGCCGCTATATCTCTGTGACACTCACTGGGTGAGCTGGTTGGGTGCCTGGGGTGACGTGGGTCTCAGCCGGCGCACCTCTTCAAAACTGCAGGGAGGGGGCAGGGTCTTTCCCCAAGGTCCTCTGTGGCTCACGTCCCCGAAAACCAGGGGCCCCGTGTGAAAAAAATCTTCGGGGACCGTCCCCACAAAAGGGCGGGGCTGTGGGCTGCTCTCCGCAACGAGACCGAGCGCGGCTGGGTACAAAAACTTTGTGCCAGGGGAAGGTGGGTGCATAACGGGCGAAATCTGCTGGCGTCCTTTAAAATCGGTAGGGGAAACACATCCCTTGCTTCACATGCCATAAACCCTTTTCGTCCAAAAAAAAAGAGCTACCCGGTCTGGACTGCCGCTGAGGAAAGGGCCCAAGCAATTTTGCACTTCCGCCTTCGCACCCCTTCACCCGCCTGGCTGCGTTGCAGCGTCAGTCGGGCCCCCCCGTCAACCGCTTATTGTTGACGGCAACACCTGGGAAATTTCCACCCTCCACATGCTCCAGCGATTGTTGCAAGCAGCGCAATGCCATTACGCAGACGAAGTGACACATGGCCTGACAACAGCGGTCGGGCACGGGTTTGAGCCACCGAGAGGAGCAGGTGAAAGACTCTGCACCATCCTTGCCCGTTTTGAAGAAGCCACCAAAATGGTCATGCAGCAATGCCCTTTTCACATGACATTGTGGTATTTAGTTCTGGAACGATCTTTTTACACTCTGAAAAAACAGGGCCCCCCCAGACGGGGGAGGAACGGACACAGAGCGGACCAGCCTTTTTCTCTCCGCAAAACCACAAGGGCCCACAGTTTTTACAATTTTATCGCTTCATTAGACGTGGTTCGGGGGTCCAAGGGTAGTGCAAGGGGCGCACACCCTCGGGTGCATCATCCAGGGGAAGTCAGGCTTTTGAAGCTGTCCGAGGAGCGGAGGGAGAAGGAGGTGGGTATTCCCAGAACCGACGTTTCACTCCCTGCCTTGGAAAGAGGGTTTGGCGCGAATTTGAGCGGGGGAGAAATGAGGAAATCATTTTTTTATCCCCTCGACCAACTTGGGAAAAACAAGGGTCCCCCTTCACATGAGGCTTGCATGCTCCATTTCCCCAACAGATCCTCGCATTAAGGGCCCCAAAATGAACAAAAAGTTACGGGGGCCACCCTCCTGGATCCCCCGGGACAAAAAAAAAAACTCAGCACTTCCTTTCCCCCTACCCAAATAGAGAGTAAAAAAGCAGGAAATGGGGACCTTGCTGATTGATCAATGAAGACATCGTTGCGTCTCTTCAGTTTTCCCCCAAAATTCACGGGGAACAACATCAGTGACTGACAGCAGTAGAGTGCCAATACCGTAGCGGGAGCAGCAGCACAGGGAAGGGGCAAAGCCCAAAGGGTAACCCCTGGCAATCTTTGTTTCCACCTCACCAACGGCTGCAATGCAGGGACCATCCAACCACAAGACCAGCTTAAGACATGGGCACACTATCTGCTTCAACACCGATTTTTTTTTATGTGTTTTCCCGACCCAACAGACTTCTGGGGATCCAAAATGGACGAATGGCCGGAGCTCGCTCGCCACCCAAGAGGGTTGTCCCCCCCACAGCCAGCCGTCATATCTGAGCGGACCAAAACACGGCTGGAGGAGTCATTTCAACAAAAGCACCCCCTTTAAAAAGATAATGTGGATCGTTTGACTTTCACAAAAGAAACAGGCATGATTCCCAGATTTGGCCCCCAATTGCCGAGTCACCGATTGTTGCCGGCTACTTCACATTCCTCTTCAAAAAGAAAAGGTCCTCTTTTAAAACTTTTTTTAAAATGATCATTTTTTTACTGCAATTTTTTTTTCCTTTTTTCCCCCCGTTCATTTTGCTAGTTTTCGTGAGGAACTGTAAAAGACAGCAAGTTTTTATGACAACACCAAATTTCCCTTTACTCACTTTTTTCTTTAGAATTTTTTGCATTGTCAAGGTTTTTTAGGGGCATTTGCTGTGAATAACTATAAAAATGGCCTTTGCAACAGAAAGTTGCTTTTAATGGCATTTTTCCCCCCACAATTTTTTAAAATGGGTGAGAAGTCATTTTAAATTTTTGGGGTCATTAGCTGTAGATACAGCAAAAATCAGGTCCGTTGGGAAAAAAAAAGTGCTTCTAAATGGCATTTTTTCCCCACAATTTTTAAATCTGAAATTTATTTTTAATAAAAATTTTGGGGCATGCTCTTTGAAAAGCAGCAAAACTAACCCCTATTATAAAAAAAATGTTGTTTCTAACAGACATTTGTTTTTTTTACAATTGTCCAAATGGGTCAAGGGTCAGCTTTGAATTTTTGGGGCATTTTTTTCTTTGAAATGCAGCTATACACAGGGCCTATTATAAAAAAAATGTTTTTTTCTAAAGACTTTTTTTCTTCACAATTGTCAAGGTGGCTCAAGGTGATGGGGCGTCAGAAACAGAATAGGTAGGACACGTTTTAAAGGACACATATTTCAAAATGACTTGTTTTTTCAAATCTTTAACATACACAATCCCCGTATTGAGACAACCCATTTAATACAATTAAAAAAAAGAGAAACAAAGACAGGTGGGATTTCCTCCTATTTTAAAAAGTGTTTTCTAAATTAAACTACTAAAAAACTTGCATGTCAAAATAGCGGTAAAAAAATTCTCTGAATTGTACAAGGGGGTACAGGAAAAACTTGACCAATGTAGGGTTTTTCAGAGGCATGGAATGGGGCACGACAGAGAAAAAATACAGAGACAAATTTCCCCCCAGCACTTGAGTAAAAGAAAAATAAGCCCAAAAAAAAGGGGACCTGGGGGTAACAGGGGGGTTAACCACCAGTATTTCCAAGTGAAGCTCAATTGGTCCGCACTCATACGGAGGGGCAAGCGCTACCCAGGACGGGGAAACATTGTATGTCCAGTGAAACTAAAATGGTGTTTGGAAAGACTCCTATTTCCAGCACTTTTTAATCTTGGTCAGACAGGTTTAGGGTCATTCTGCGGTACAGGACAGATATTTTAAATGTCCAGTTCAACTAAAATGGTGGTTCAAAGACTCCTTTCCCCAGCACTTTTTAATCTGTGGGTCAGACAGGTTTAAGGTCATACTGCGGTCCGGGACAGGTATAGTCAATGTCCAGTCAACTAAAATGGTGGTTGAAAGACTCCTTTTCCCGGCACTTTTTAAATCTGTGGATCAGACAGGTTTAATGGTCATTCTGGGGTTACAAGGACAGATATAGTCAATGTCCAGTTCAACAAAAATGGTGGTTGAAAGACTCCTTTTTTCCGGCACTTTTTAATTTGAGGGTCAGACAGGTTTGGGCTCATGCTGTGGCCCAGGGCAGGTATAGTAAATGTCCGTTCAACTAAATGGTGGTTGAAAGACTCCTTTTTCCGCACTTTTAAATCTGGGGGTCATGCAGGTTTGGGGGCTCATGCTCCCGTTCCAGGACAGGGATATTCAATGTCCAGTTCAAGTAAAATGAGGGTTCAAATCATACTGCCATTCTGGCAACTTTTTAATTTGTGGGTGATGCAGTTTAAGGGTCATGCTGTGGTACAAGACAGGGATGTGAATGGTGTGGATTTTTTTTTCTGTGGCTTTATAACCTAAGTGTGTTGCGTAAGATGAGCACCAATCCATTTGACTGTTGTGGATGTTAATTCCAGCTTCTTCCAGCCTGTTTGGGTGTAAGGATGAAGGTGTTGTTGTCTCCCATAAACTTAATGGTCATCGCTCATAATCTACCATCGACTATCGACTATCTTGTTGATGATGGTCGACTATCGACCATCGACCGATGTCGATGGCCAACGTAATCGCTCAACACTAATAATAACCAGTTTATACCTATTCTGCATATACTTGTTTGTGTGTTGTCCTTTTTGCAGTAAAATTAATAATTTTTTCCCTTGATTCCTTTGATGTTCTGTCGCCATGATACAATGTAAAGATAATATGCTGACAACCAGTCGTTAATTAAATGTGATCTCCTAAAGATGCAGATGCAGCCATTTCCTGGAGAGTGCTTGAAAATAATGGTTTATTCAGATGACAGCTTAGTTAACAGTTAGTTTAAGCTCGCTCATGTAACGATCCACTCGAAACGCAGGAGCACAACAGAACGCAGCGCTAGAGGGACATAATAATAAGTGGATGGATTGAATGGATATTGAATTCATTGGGTGCTGTCTAATGTTCCCTTTAAGGGGTTTTCTGTGATTGTACATTGAATACCTAGCCTTAGTATAGACCAGGAATGTATAGTCAGTGGTCCGAGCTCTGGGGCTGTCTTAATCAGAAGAATAAAGTGCAGTAGTGCTGTGCAGCTCCCTCACTGCACTTCACATGGCACTGCAATTTCCATACATCTGTGCAGTGTCGGACTGGGGTGTCTAGGGCCCACGGGTTGAGTTGATTCTAGGGGCCCATCAGTTGAGCTGTTCCTAGGCCCACCGGTGGAGTTTATTTTAAGAGTCCACCCTACGGCTACTGTAAGTGTCTGTAGATGCCTCCTTTACTCCACCTCTTGCTTTTTGCCTCTCTTTATCTGCTTTTTGCCTCCTATGAGAATGTATATGGAGTTAAAAAACAACTTTAGGTCTACCACGCTCAGGGGCCCAGCAGGGGTTTATCCTATTCCCCTGTGGGCCAGTGCGGGCCTGCATGTGTGGCTAAGTCTGGCATCAGAGCCATGTGTTGGGAATTGCAGTAAAAGGGCCCAGGGCTCAAGAAGAACAAAGGTTTAGAATCCATACAGATGTTGTCTTGACCATATGTGAATCCAATGCCTCTAAGCCCTTAAAGGAGTGTTCTCACCACACTGATAATATTTAAACACAAAGGCAAAGGTCAATAAATGTTGGACCATGTGAACATTATGTACATTAAAGTGTGAGCCCCAGAACTTTTGCTTAACTTGTTAAAGGTAAATAAAGACTATTACCAAATATATTGCTGTTCTGATGTTGCTTCATTTTAGAGCTAGAGCAGTCCATATATCCTGCTTGTATAGACAAGCTTCCCTCAGTTACCAACCACCTCTTGCTGCTCTAGCAGCCCTGGCTGGGATTGTGACCTCACTCCCTGCTGTGTCTTATCAGCAGCACATAGGTTTATGTTTCCTACTGTCACAATGTAACTCTTTAGAGCTCTATAGCCTCCTTCCCTGTTGTTAACGGGGTTGTCTCATCTCAAAGTTTAATAGGATGCATGAAGGAAATAATGCTGCTTGGCTCTGCCACTTTCTGGTTAAGCTGCCTGTAATTAGGATATGAGCTCTGTTTATTCAGACTTCTTTGTTTTATAGTCTAGATTAAATAAAATACCTTCTCTGAGGTCCAGAGAAACTTCTGAGCTAATGTAAACAGTAGACTAATTAGTCTTTTGTCTGAAAGATCAGATAACACACAAGCTTTCACACTGTGGGCCATAACCTGTGTGATGATATCACTCCCTGCTATCAGATAGAACAAACAGCAGGGGAGAAGAAGTACACAGGTCGGTCACTTGGGGAACCAGCGTGAGCACAGAAGGTGATAAAATCAACAAATCAATATATTTGGAAAATGTCTTCATTTACTGTTCCCTATATTTTGAAAGCTATTCTTTGTAGCGAGACAACCCCATTAAGAGTCCTCCATCACCAATGTTCTTCTAAGAGGCACAACAAGGAATAGCACAGCTGAAATGTCAGTCACTGCTGTATAATCACCCACAGCCTGAACAGGAAGTGGGAGTCTGAAGCTGGCTGTGAGGAGCAGGCTCTGTGAAACAGCATGGTGAGAACACCCATTTAACTTTTGTGCCACCCGATATCAAATATTGGTACAGTGTCACCCTCGTGTATAGGTTGTGTAAAGTATTGCAGCTTTGCTCCATATTGCTAAGCTCTATTGAGAACTCCAGTACAAGACAGATGGAAAGATGTGGCTCTCTTTCTGGAAGAAAGCTTTCAAGTTTTACAAATCTGCCACTTAACTCCCATACTGAAATATGCAAATGTTATCAAGCAGTTTGTATTATTTACTGGAGGACACTTAAAGTGCTTTGGAGTTTGCAGTTCTTGCTCAGAATAAAATGGAGGGTGCATAAGGCATAGTTTTCTCTAGCAAAACTTAGAGGAAGAGTGTGATAGCTGAGAACTATAGTTCCTGTAGAATGAAGTTGCTGGCTTTGTAGGTATTAATAATTTTTTGAATCCTCATGGGAGGGGAAATTGATTTAGGCTTAAAGCAATCCATTAGCCTACTTGAACACCACGTGTTTGGGTGGAACCAAGGTAGATGGCTCAGCTGGCCATGCCACAAAATTGGCGATACCAAAGCCCTGTTCTGTAATTCGGTTGAGACAATTATAATGGGAACCAGTAAGAATAGCTATGACTTTCGACTGAGTTAAGGTTTTTTTTTTTGGTGGGTTATAGCTGACAGGTTTAAAAGGGGGTTTTGTCTCACTAAAAAGTATCATGGGATGCATAAATGAAATAATGCTGTTTTCCCCTGTCATTTCCCGGTCAATCTGTCTGTATTACATATATTTGTGTATTCAACTTCTCTGTTTATCAGTCTGATTGAAAAATTTACTTTTATGAGGTCCTAGAAGCTTTGAGCAATGAAAAACATAGAGTAAATTTCTGTCTTTTGTCTAAAAGATCAGAAAAATGTGTGATACATATCCTTCTATCAGATAGAAAAAAAACAGCAGGGGAGAAGAAGTACCCAAAGGGCAGTCACTTTGGGGAACCCGAGAGAGCACAGAAAGAAAAAATCACTTGTACTCTTTAACAAAAAAAAAAGACAAAGCAATGTATTTGGAAAAAGCTTCTTTTTTGTTCCCACATTTGAAAGCTATTCTTTTGTAGGGAAACAAACCCTTTAAGAAATGTTCTGGATCCACAACTGGAAACAGAATTTAAAAGTTTTAATCACCCCTTGGGGTTGCAAAAGAATCAGCAAACATTTGCACTGTGTGCAGAAGTTTCTGTTTGACCCACTGCAGATGCTTCACTGTCCACTTCGTTAAGTTTGTGGTGGCAATCCTTAAAGAGGTTTTGCCACAAAGGCATTTAATGCCTGGTTGATTAAACTTAATTTGCAAAGCTGTCTTGTTTTCACTCTCTCATTGAGGAAGACAGTGAAAACAAGACAGCTTTGCAAATGAAGTTTGATTATTTAAATCTCTTTTTTACAAAAAGTTCCAGAATATGTAACTATCAACTAATTTCAAGTACTACGGACCGTAAAGGGTGCTGATTAGTGTTGAGCGATTATTATCGACAAAGTTGAAATCGGCACAGTTTTTATGGTGATCGGACTTTTTTTAGATCATTGCGATAATTTAGGTTAAAATCTGGCATCAATCTATTAAGATCGCGCCATTTTTCGTGGCTTTCTGTAATTTTGGCGGCCAGCAAATAAGGATTATAGAATAGACAAGGGTGGAGATGTGTGTGCGACGTCTGACTGGGATGTGTATGGTTGCGATTGGCTGGAAAAATCACTATGACCTCGTTTTACATAGAACACAGCGTTTCTGTTCAGCCTCAGTGTCTCATCAGCGTCTCCGGGCAGAGGACGTGCGCTCTGCTTGTGTCCCAAAACAGTCTGCAAAATTATTTATTTCTTCACAGCAGAAAAACCTCTACTATTAGCTGTGATCCTCTACAACTTAGTTAGATTAGAGATTGGAAGAATTTTATGTAGTTAAGTAGAGAATTTAAGAGGAGCATCTACTGCAGTAAAGTCACGGGGGGGGGGGGAGCGGTGAGGGGGTGGCCCCTCGCGGGCGAACCACAGACAAGCTCTATAAAGATTACGTGGATAAAGTTCACCAAGAACTTTGTGTTGTCATTGAATAGCTTTTATTATTCAACAGTTTTCTATTGATATATTTCCTGATATTGGGCAGCCTGAACTTATAGGATACACATCTTTTCAGTAACTTCAGGTCTCTTTGGTAGATGCAAAAACTCACACTTCTTATTATCAGTATACCATTTCAGATAGGTTGTTCCTTTTCAATTTTGCCATTCCACCTTTGTGATATTATCCACTTGTACTTAAATTAGAATCAGCAAGTCAGCACAGGTTGATAGGTGCCAAAAATACCTTGTATATCCGATATAATTTTCATATACGTGTTTTTTGGAATTTGCGACACTTACGCTTTGTTTCATTGAGGCACCTTGAATAAAATTGTGAATACTGCAATTTTTTAGTCCCACAGGTGAATTGATAGTGCCAAAAATACCTTTTAATATCGAATACATCACATTTACGTGTATTTTTTCTTTTTTTGCCCAGTCCAGATTAGTTGATAGAGCCACCTTCGTCAGTTAAATTTGAATTCCAGCATTTGTGTAGTTACCACAGGTGAATTGAATAGGTGCCAAAAAATACCTCTTATTATCCGATACATTATAGATACGTGTTTTTTGACTTTGGTGCACTACAGCTTTGTTCATTGTGGCACCTTGCACTTAAATGTGAATACTGCAATTTTTTAGTCACCACAGGTGGAATTGATAGGTGCCAAAAAATACATTTATTATCCGATACATTACCAGAATAATGTGTTTTTTGCTACTTTTGACCCAGTCCAGATTTGTGATAGAGCACCTCGCAGTTAAATTTGAATCCAGCAATTGTGTAGTTAACAGAGGTGATTGATAGGTGCCAAAAAAATTACACTTTTATTATCGGAATACATTACAGATACGTGTTTTTTGACTTTGGTGCACATACAGCTTGTTCATTGTGGCACTTGCACTTAAATTGTGAATACTGCAAATTTTTTAGTCACACAGAGTGAATTGATAGGGCCAAGAAATCCTTTTACTTATCCGAATACATTACAGATCGGTTTTTGGCACTTCTTGCCCAGTCCAGATTGTTCATAGAGCCCACCTTGCAGTTTACAAATTTGAATTCCAGCAATTGTGTAGTTACCACAGGGTGAATCTGATAGGTGCCACAAAAATACCTTTTATTATCCGAATACCATTAAGATACGTGTTTTTTGCCTTTTGCCCTGTCAAGATTTGTTGATAGAGCCACCTTGCAGTAAATTTGAATCCAGCAATTGTGTAGTTACCACAGTGAATTGATAAGGTGCAAAAAAATACCTTTTATTATCCGAATACATTACAGATACGTGTTTTTCGACTTTGGTGCACTACAGCTTTGTTCATTGAGGCACTTTGCACTTAAATGTGAAAACTGCAATTCTTTAGTCACCAGGTGATTGATAGTGCCAAAAATAACTTTTATTATCGAATACATTACAAATACGTGTTTTTGGCACTTTTGCCAGTCCAATTTGTTGATTGAAGCCACCTTGCAGTTAAATTTGAATCCAGCAATTGTGTAGTTTACCACCGGTGAATTGATAGGTGCCAAAAATACCTTTTATCATCCGGAATACATTACAGATACGTGTTTTTGAACTTTTGCCCAGTCCTGATTTGTTGATAGAGCACACCTTGCAGTTCAATATTTGAATCCTGCAATTGTGGGTAGTTACCACAGGTGAATTGATAGTGCAAGAAATACTTTTATATCAGAATACAGTACAGATACGTGTTTTTTGACTTTGGCTGCACTACAGATTTGTAAATTGAGGCTCACCTTGCACTTAAATGTGAATACTGCAATTTTTTTAGTCATCCACAGGTGGAATTGATAGGTGCCAATAAATACCTTTTATTATCGAATACATTTCAGGATACGTGTTTTTTCCACTTTGCGCAAAGCCAGCTTTGTTGATAGATCTACTTTGCAGTTAAATTTAAATACAGCAATTTTGTAGTACACAGGTGAATTGATAGGTGCCAAAATACCTTTTATTATCCTTATAAATTTAAGATACGTTTTTTTTGCACGATTGCCCAGTCCAGATTTGATTGATAGAGCCACTTGCAGTTAAAATATAAATCCGCAATTGTGTAGTTACCACAGGGATGTATTGATAGGTGCCATAAATACCTTTTGATTATCGAATAAATTTCAGATTACGTGTTTTTTAACTTTGGCGCAGGCCAGCTTTGTTGACTTGATAGATTACTTTGCCAGTTATATTTGAATCCAGCAATTTTTGTTTTGATTTTAAGGAATTGAGATTAGCTGTGTATTTGCCGGTCTTTTAATATGAGGACTTTCCAAAAACTCTTCCAATACATTCTCGAATTTGTATATTTTTCTGAACATGGAGGAAATTCAGGTGGTAAGCGTGCAAAGAGGGGCGGTAGGCACATGTAGGTAGAGGTACCGAGAGAAGGTGCTCCTTCCAGTGCTGGCGACAACACGCGCCAGCCGGATCATCAGTTGCTGGTCATTCAGGCACTGTTCATCGCTGGAACAGGGCCCTGTGAATCTCAGTAACGAACAGCGTCGCCAATCTGTCCTTCAGTGGTTAATGCAACTAGCATCCCATCAGTCTTACCCTCCTCGTCCTTCCAGTCCCGGCCAAAAATGTTCGTCATCAAGCATCACCATGCATCCGTCCAACATGAAGCAGCCAATTGTCAACTCGTGTACCCACCACTGTGGATAAATCCATTTTCTGAAGACCTCTTTGATGACAAAATGGGTTGGTGTCAGAAGGCATGTTAAAAGATCAAGAGACCAAAGAGGATGACTTTCTCTGCTCTGAGCCAGTTACTGATTTCCATTCAGAGGAGGAGAAGGAAGCCGGTCCAATCGGCAAAAATCCCAGGCGGTCGGCAACGCCTTGCAGTCCCTCTTGCTTGTAGCCCGCAGCTCCTAGATGCAGAATGTCAGACGACAAAGTCACTGTGTGATGATGATGATGACGACATATGAGGATCACACGTGGTCTTTTCAGAGAATTTTGCTTGCGAGCGCTTCATCATGGAACGAGGAGGAAAGACGGAGGGGTATCGTCAGTAAGGGTCACCGACCTCAAAAAGGGAGAGGGCGGACGCAGAAAGAAACTCCCACCGCTGATATGATTCCGCCCGCCACGGTCAGCGCATGCAATGCTCCTCGCTTATCGGACCGTCAAAAAGGTCCAGGACCTCTCAAGCCTGGGCCCCTTCTTTGACCAAGCCCTCTGATTCACCCAGCGATGTCATATGCCCCCCTTTTGCCGAAAAAGCAAAGTAGAGGCAAAAAAAAACCCTTAGGGGTTAACCCCCAAAACCCAGGGTCTAGTACATGCAGCGAATGCTTTATTTTGAAATGGGGGAAAACACTTGGCCCAAAAAAAGGGCCAGACCGCCCGCCGGGCCCCCCTACCCTTCCACCCCCTCTGCTCCGCCTCCCCGCCACCACCAAGCGTTCCTCGGGCCCCCAATTTTCCCCTCAGAGTAAAGATCAGGGTCAGCCCCGCTTCAGCCCCCCAGCGCGCCCGAGAACCACCAGCAAAAAACCGAAAACCCATCCTACCCCTTCCCCTTTCTCCTTAAAAATGTTCCTTTTTCCGCGGGTGGACCAGAGGGGTTTTTCCCCCCAAAATTCAGGGCCCCTTTTTCCTGCCCCCAATACCAGATGCCGGCAGGCTTTTTTTCCCAGAAAAGCCTCCCTTTGCCTGGCCGGGCCATGTGCCCATCAAAAATTTTTAAGGCGTTGTCTGCATCTGGGGCCCCGGAAAAGTCCTTTCGACCCCAAACACATGGACTAGTAAGACACCCCCCGGGCCCGAAAATCTCTTGGACAGCTCACGGGGAGGCGGGGAGGGGTTTTCCCCCGGGGGGGGGGGTTTGCCCTTTGGTTTTAGGCTCGGCGCACCCCTCTTAAAAAACCGCGGGGAGGTCCCAGGGTTCTTTCTCCCAAGGTCCTCTGGTGGCATCAGGGCCCAGAGAAACCCAAACCCGGGGGTTTTGAAAATTAATCTGTTTTTGGAAAAGACCGTCCCCCAAAACGGGTTCGGGAAAGCTGTGGACGGCTTAAGCAACGAGCCCGAGCGGCTGGTTGACAAAAAAACCCTTGTGCCAGGCAAGGGGGGGGTGTGCGATAAGGGGCCGAAATTTTTGCGGGCCGCCCTTTAAAAAGATGGGTAGGCGGGAAAGCCACCCCTTTTGCCTGGCACATGTCATAAAACCTTGCCCGCCCAAAAAATTTCAAAAAGAGCTCCCCCGGGCCCTGGACTGCCTGCTGAAAAAAGGCTCGGGGGTCAAAAGGGTTCGCATTTTCCCCGTTCGCACCCTGCTTCGTCCCGCCGGGGGCGCGTTCCCCAAAGCGCCCAGCTGGGGCCTTTCCCCGTAAACCGTCTTTTTTTTTTGACGGGGGAAACCCACGCGGGAATTCCCCCCTCCACATCCCAGCGATTGGGGCGCAGCGCAATGCCATTCCCGCAGAAACGAAGTGACACATGGCCCTGACAAGCAGCGGTGCGGACCTCGGGGTGTTGAGCCCCCGAAAAGTGGAGGCAGGGGGAAAGAGCTCTCCCCACCCATCCCTTTGCCAGTTTTGAAGAACCCCACCAAAAGGGTTTTTTTTGCGTTACAATCCCCGGGTCACTTTGGAGCTTTGGGGGTAAACTTATTCTGGAACGATCGTTGGACACTCGAAACAACAGGTCCCCCCAACGAGGGAGGGGGAAAGCAGACACAGATTTGGCCACGGGGGCCTTTTTTCCCCTCCGCCAAATCCAAAAAAGGGGCCGACATTTTTCAAAATTTTCCCATACGGCCTTAAATTAGGCAGTGGTTGGGGGCCCAGAGCTATGAAATTGTGGGCATCAGCTCTCGGGGTTTGCATAAATCCCCGGGAAGCAGGGCGGGAAAATTAAAAGCTGTCCCGGGAGGCAGGGGAGGGGGGAGGAGGGGGAGGTACCCCTAACACCAAGTTACCGACGCCCCTGCCTTTGGAAAGAAAATTTCCCGTAAATTTTTAAAAGGGCCGGAGGGGAAAAAGGGGAAGAATCAGTTTGCTGTGCCCCTCGCCCAGAGGCTTTGGGAAATCGGGGGATCCATTCCTCACATAAAGTGCTTGGATGCTCCATTTCCCCCAAACATGATCCTCGCATTAAGGGCCATCAAAATGAACAACATTTTTACTGGGTGGCCACCCTCCGGGGACCCCCGGGTACAAAAAAAAAAACCAGCACTTTCCTTCCCCCCCACCCAAATTTTTTAAAAAAAGTAAAAATGCAGGAAAGGGAGACCTTGCTAAAATTGATGGGACTGGGGGGAAATCTGTTGGTAGCTTTCCTTTCCCCCAAATGCCCACGGTGGAACAACATCAGCGACTTTAAAAGCAGTAGAGTGCCAAGTAGGGGTAGGGGGGAAAGGGGGGGCAGCAGGCAAGGTGGCAGAACCCCTAAGGGGGGTGCCCTTTGGCAATTTTTTGGTTTCCCAAAACCCCCCCAAAACGCATCCCAATGAAAGGGAAACCAAAACCAAAACACCCCAGAGATCGTTTAAAGATCAGGGTTTGCACCCCATCTGCGTTCAAAACCGATGTTTTTTTTATGTTTTTCCGGCCCCCAATAGACTTCGGGGAATCCAAAAGGGGACGAAAGGGCCCGAGTGCCGTCACGCCATAGAGGTGTTGTCCTCCCCACACCAGCGTAAATCTAAAGGGACCTTCAGCACAGCGGAAAGGATAAATTAAACAGACAAACGCACCGGTTTTCCCCACAGAAAATTTGGGATCTTTGGGACTTTAAATCAAGATAAATTTAAAGGCATGGATCTCTGAGGGAATGTTTTTCCCCCCAATTCCCGAGGCCCACCGATTATTTTCCCGGGTTTAAAAACTTCACATTCCTCTTCAAAAGAAGGGTCCCCCTTAAAAAATTTTTTTTTAAAATGTTTTCTTACTGAAATTTTTTTATTCTTTTTCCCCAAAACAGTTCATTTTGCGGGTTTTTTTGCTGTGAGGAGACTTTTAAAAGACACAATTTTTTATGACAACCCCCGTATTCCTTTTCTCACTTTAACGTAAGGGAAATTTTCCCCCATTGGAAATGGTTTTGAGGTCTGTTGCTGTGGAATAAAAGCTATTTAAAAAAAGGTCCCTTTTGGGAAAAGAAATGTGGCTTTTTTAAATGGCATTTCTCCCTCACAATTTTTTAAAAGTGGCTGAGAAGGGCTTTTTTTATAATTTTTTTTTTTTATGCGCCTGGGGGGGGAAAAGCAGCAATTTCTACAGGTCGTATTATAAAAAAAAAGTTGTTTCTAAAAAGACTTTGTTTTTCACAATTGTCCAAAGTGGCCCTTTTGGGGCAAAGCTTTTTAATTTTTTTGGGGGCATTTTGCTTTTAAATGCACAATACAAAAACAGGTCCTATTATAAAAAAATTTTTGTTTCTAACAGACATTTGTTTTCAAAAATTGTCCAAATTTGGGTCAAGGGTCCCTGCTTTGAATTTTTGGGGGCATTTTTTCCCTTTTAAAAACAGCTATACTACAGGTCCAAATTTTAAAAAATTTTTTGTTTTTTTAACAGACATTTGTTCTTTTACAATTGTAAAAAGGGGGCTCAAGGGGTTTATGGTGCTGTTTAGAAAAAAGGAATAAAGGGAGGAAACCCCGGGTTAAAAGGACACATATTGCCCAAAAAGACTTTTTTTTGCAAGAACTTTAACATAGCTATCAATCCCCCTATTGAGACAACCCTTTTTAAAACAAATTTAAAAAAAAAAAACAAAGACATGGTGGGATTCCATCCTATTTTAAAAAATGTGTTTTCTAGAATTTAAAATACTTTAAAAAAAAAATTTCATGAAAAAAAAATAGCTGGTATAAAAAAAACCCCGAATTGTAAAAAAAGGGGGTACAGGAAAACTTTACCAGATGAAAGGGTTTTTCAGAGGACAAGGAGTATGGAGCAAAGGACAGAGAACAAAGTCAAGACAATTTTCTCCAGCACTTTTAGTAAAAAAAGAAAAAAAATGCCAAAAAAAAGGGCACCTGGGTGGGAAAAGGAGCGTTAAACCCCCGTAATTTTCCCTGTGAAGCTCAATTGGTCCGCAAATCAAAAGGAGGGGGAAAAGCTACCCAGGAATTTAATGTGTAAATGAGGAAGGGTGGAGTTCTCACTCTTCCGCTTCCGCACTTGCTTCAGCACACAGTTTTCCCCCTGCCCGCGTCCCTCAGGGGATTTTAACCTGCGTGTTTAAAAGATTTTACAGACGCCAGCCTGGGCTCTCCCCCCGCACCCAAATTAACTCCCGGGCCCTTTTGGGTTTATTTGGGTTTGGGGGCCCCCAGGACAGGTATAGTCCCAAAGTTTCCCTTTCAACTAAAATGGTGGTTGAAAAAATTCCTTTTTTTTCCCGGGACTTTTTTAAAATTGGGGGGCAACGGGTTTTTAAAGGTCCCTACTGTGGCCCCCGGGGCAAAGGGACAGCATACTGGTATGTCTTGTTCAACTAAAAAAGGGGTTGAAAAAAACCCTTTTTTCCCGGGGAAAATTTTAATCTTGGGGGGGAGACAGGTTTAATTGGTTTATACTTTTGGCCCAGGACAGGGACAGTATATGGGCCCCGTTAACCCAAAATGGTGGGGGAAAGCCCCCTTTTTTCCCGGGACTTTTTAACTGTGGGTTAGGGCAGGTTTTAAAAGGGGCATGCTGCGGTCCCGGGCAGGGTTTTTCAATGTCCAGTTCAACTAAAAAAGGGGGTGGGAAAAACTCCTTTTTTTCCCGGGACTTTTTTTAAACCCGGGGGGGGGCAGGATAGGGTTTTAAAGGTATACTGCGGTCCAGGCAAATTCTATCAATGTCCAGTTCAACTAAAAAGGTGGTTTAAAGACTCCTATTTTCCGGCACTTTTTTAATTTTGTGGGGCAGACAGGTTTTTTTGGGCATTTCGGTAAAAGGACAGATTTTTGTTAGGGTCCCTTCAACCCAAAAAAAGGGGGGTTTAAAGACTCCTTTTCCCCGGGACTTTTTAATCCCGGGCGTCAGACAGGTTTTAAAGGTCATACTGCGGTCCCGGACGGTAAAAAGTTTAATGTCCAGTTCAACTAAAATGGTGGTTGAAAGGGGCTCCTTTTTCCCGGGATTTTTAATTGGGGGGCCCCCCAGGTTTGGGGGCCCTGCTGCGTTTCCCGGACAGGGAATTTTCCCAAAGTCCAGTTTAAAAAAAATGGTGGTTGAAAAAAACTCCTTTTTCCCCGGGCCTTTTTTTTTTGTGGGTCAGACAGGTTTAATGGTCAAACTGCGGGCCAGGACAGGGTTTTTTCAATGTCCCCGTTTTAACTAAAATTTGGGGTTTTAAAGGGCTACTTTTTTTCCGGCACTTTTAATCTGGGGTCATGCAGGTTTTTAAGGGGGCATGCTGCGTTCCGGACAGGGGTATTCAATTCCAGTTCAAGTTAAAAAGATGGTTTCCCAAAACTCTGCCTTCTTGGCCCCTTTTTAATTTGTTTGGGGGATGCAGGTTTAAGGGGCATGCTGTGGGGACAAGACAGGGATAGGAATGGTGTGTGACTTTTTTTTTTGGGCTTTTATACCTAAGTTTGTGCCTAAGATGTACCGGTATTTTATTTGCTGTTTTTGGCTTTTAAAAACCAGGGTTCTCCAGCCCGTTTGGGTGAAAAAATGGGAAAGGTTTTTGTTGCTCTCCCCCAAAACTTTAATGGTCAAACGCTCATAACCCACGCTCACTTCCCCAAAAAACCCTTTTCGATGGTGGCCCGGGGCTATCCCCACTTTTCGCCCATGTCGATAGCCCCAAAAAAATCGCTAACACTAGTGCGATCAGGAAAGTATATATAAATTTAGAGTCTATTAAAATTATTTATTGAACTTTAAAAATTTTGTCATATGTTTTAAGAAATCAAAGATTAATCACACGTTGATCTATCCAAAGAGACAAAAAAAACCGTCCCAAAAAACTGGGTTCCCTGGTTGCCAGTGAGACCCTCGATGTTGGTTTTTGACTGACGGGTGTCATCTCCAACCGGGGGTCTCTTGGCACCGGATGACCGCATCCATGGGGGGGATAAGACGTGATCTATGTGTATTCTTTTACGCTGACACTATAAATGTCACATCTTTGAAGTGTGAACATGCCCCTGAAAAGTCCGGTGTTCGGCTACTAATGCGGGGGGAATTAATTTTTTACTTTGTATTTTTTTTATTAAATTTTAAAAAAATTTAAAACCTAACACTGATCCACCCCAAATGGGTGCATGCTCCATCCCCTCTGAGGCTACTGCCGAGTTTTTCTATTTAGACGTATCTATTTCTATCTTTATCTGGAGATGACCCCCCTCAGTCAAACCACATCGAGGCGTCTCACTGCAACCAGGACCCCCAGTTCTTTTGGACGGTTTTAGTGTAAAATCTTTGATAGTCAACGTGTGTTTAACCTTTGATTACTTAAAACATATGACAAATTTTTAAAGTTTTTAAAAAATTTTAAAATAGACTCCCAATTATATATACTTCGAGTGATTTCAGCACCCTTTCGGTGTAGTACTTGAAATTAGTTGATAGTTACATATTCTGGAAAATCTATTCCACTATCTATCTATTCTTATCTATCTTCATCATTTTTCTATCTATCCAAAACCCAATCTATCTATCTATCTATCTATCTCCTTCTCTCATATCTATCTATCTATTTCCTATCTATCTATCTATCTATCTATCTATCTATTATCTATCCCAAACTATTTATTATCTATTATACCCCATCTATCTCATATCTATCCATCTATCTCATAAACTATCTCTCATATTATCTTTCTATCTATCTATCTTTCTATCTATCTATCATCTTTTCTATCAAACTATCTATCTACTATCATCTATCTATCTACTATCTATCTATCCACACTGAGATATAACTATTATTGATGTAATCAAGCTATTTTTATTTCAAAGCCCCTGGATCCAGATGAAGGCAAAACAACACTGTAAATATTTGCCATACAGTAAAAATATTTCCTTCCTAACACCCACCAGAAATCAGACTGGACCCTGGATTAACCGTCTACATTATTAATAGTAAACCCTATTATTGTTTTAGAAATAACCATGGTTAACCCCCCCACCAGACACAAAATTTGACCCATACTAATAAAAGGGCCCCCCAAAGGGTCTAGCAGAAGGGCAAAAATTTTTTATTTGGAGGTGACTTCAGAACCAGTTAAATTTTTTTTAATTAAACCCCTGCTGGTAGAGATTATTTAAAAACTGGACTTACAGAAAGTATGTACAATTGGATATACACATTTGCTGTATTGTGCTGTGCTGTGTTACATAGTTTGTAAGGCCAAAAAAAGACAGACTCCTTCCAGTTTCGCCTATTGTGCTGTTGTGTTGATGCAGAGGAAGCAAAACCCCCCATGAAGTAGAACCAATTGTCCTTATTTTAGGGAAAAAAATCCTTCCTGCCTCCGATCTGGCAATCGGAAAAATCCCTGGATCAGCGCCCCTTCTCCAGAATACTGGTCACTTAACCGTTATTTATTACATCTGAAAGATCCAGGGCCCTTTTCCAGAATCCGGTATTACTTGTTTATTATTTCAAAATGAAATGTATCTAGACCCCCTTTTCCAGAATCCCGGTCACAAACTTTTTATATTTTAACTAGAAATGACCCGAAACCCCTTTCCAGAATCCGGTCACATAAAATTGTGTTTATTAATTAGAAATGTATCTAGCCCCTTCTTCAGAATCCCGGGCACATAACTTTTTTTTATTCACAAAAATTACCAGACCCTTCTCCAGAATCCTGGTACTAAAACTTGTGATTTAATTACACTAGAAATGTATCCAACCCTTCTTCAGAACCCCGGGGTCATAAAACTTTTTATATTATTAACGAAATGTATCCGACCCTTCCCCAGAATCCTGGCACTATAACAGTTTTAAATTTATTACATCTAGAAATTATCTAGACCCTTCTCCAGAACCCCGGGCACTATAACTTGTTATTTTTAATTCATCTAAAAGTATCTAGCCCCTTTCTCCAGAACCCCGGTCACTATAATTTTATATTATTACATATAAAATGTATCTAGCCCCTTCTCAAAATCCCGGTCACTATAAGTGTTTAAATTTTTTACATCTAGAAATGTTCCAGACCCTTCTCCAGAATCCTGGTCATTTAAAACCGTTCTATTATTCCATCAGAAAGAACCAGACCCTTCTCCAAATCCCGGTCTTTATAACTTGTTTTATTATTACATAGAAATGTATCTAGACCCTTCCCAAAACCCTTCACAAACTTGTTATATTTTACTCTAGAAATGTATCTAGCCTTCTTCAGAACCCCGGGTCACAAAAAAACTTTTTTATTATTACATTAGAAATGTACCCAACCCTTCTCCAAAACCTGGCACTAAACTTGTTATATTTATTACATATGAAATGTATCTAGACCCTCTCCAAACCCCGGGTCACTATAACCTGTTATATTATTACATTAGAAAGTACCCAGACCCTTCTCCAGAACCCCGTCACTTAACTTGTTATATTATTTCTCTAAAATTACCAGCCCCTTCTCCAGAACCCCCGGTCTTATAACTTTTTAATTTTACATCAAAATGTCTCCAGACCTTTCCAAAAACCCTGGTCACTATAACTTGTTCTATTATTACGCTCTAAAAATGCATCCAGACCCTTTGTTTCTCTATTAGTGAATTCACCTGGACTAGTTCCTTTCGCAGTGAGTTCCACGGTCTCACTGCTCTAACAGTAGAGAATCCCTTTTGTGTTTATGTACAAATCTTTTTTCCTCTTGACATAGAGGATGCCCTCTTATTCTGGATACAGTCTGGGTAAAATAATCTTGGGGAGGGTCTCAATTTACCCCTGATATTTTATACATATGTTTATGTCCCCCCTAAGCCGTCTTTTTTTCTCAAAACCCAAATCGCAATCTTTTTTGGGTATTGAGTCCCCCAACCTTTTTTTAAATTTTTTTAACCCACCTTTGTACCTGTTTAAACTCTAAAAATAATCCTGGCACTGGGCCCAAAAATGTCCATTTGTGGTATGGAAACCCGTGACTTGTAAAATGGGGGGAATAATATGCTAACATTTGCCCCTATGCCCCTTTTAATGCATGTGCCAAAAGAAAAAAGGATTCCCAGTCGTCTTTTCACACGGACCGCCAACCATAAGCCGTGTAACTTCTCAATCGATGAGGGCAGGTACATTCAGCTTAGAATGGTGATAACTCACCTGATGGGATCAAGGAACTTTAGTCCAACAATATTTATAACTCTGTGTTAAATCTATTCACACTTTTAGCGACTACTAATCCTATGGGAGAAGGTTCAATAACTTTACAGTTTGAATGGCAACAAAAATGCTTTCAAATTTTCCGCTACTGTGCAAAAAAAATGCACCATTAGCACATGGCATTTTCCCTTTGTCCTCTGATGGGTCTGCAAAAAGAATAATTTATTGCATTGGCTTTATAGGGACCGATTATATATTTATATACCTAATCATCCATCAACCTTCTCTTCCCCGGGGTAAATACATTTGGATAACCTATTATCATTACAGTCCTACAGGAACATTTAAACAAATGTTTCAAATACATAATAATTAAAGTAGTCCCTCTTTTCCCCCGGGGTTGTGGGGCAATACCAGAGACTCAAAAAGAGTTATTTAAACGTGCAACAATCTCCTGAAATTTTTCCCAAAATATTTTTTACTTTCCCGCTCATGAATTTAGATCAGAATCTTTTTGGGTGTAACCTCAATTCTAAGTGCACTGAACTCAAAAGAGAAGTTACATTTTAGGGCCTATAGTCTTCAATCACTTCTACTAAGATCCATACAAATAAAAGGTCAGAGTCTGTGCTGGTTTCTTTGTATTAAATTAACTTGCAGACCTTTCCAATTCTGCACAAAAGGGTTAGTCTAGTGGTCTATGCACTTGAAAAATATTGCCACTCACGATGACACTGGATATCACTTCTATATATTAAGCTTGACAAATATTTTTCAATAGGAATTGACCATCTGGACAATCCACATATGATATTATTTGTATTTACTACTTTCATAGTCTGTTTATTAAAAACGCATTACAAGCTTTTAAATTTGCATCTACAAGAAAATCTGAAATAAACTATGAATATAAACCTTTTGTCCCAAGCTTATACCAGTGTACAATGTCATAATGCAAAAACCTCAATAGTAAGGGAACCTAAATTATTACCGGAACCCTAAATGTACACATAAGAAAATCCGAAAAACAAAACAATAAAAAATTACATGTATTAAAACTTAACGTTTAATAGACTTTAATAAAAACTGGGAAACCCTATTGAATATATTATATAGTAAGAAGGTCCAATACCATGCAAGGAGAGGGATGTAATAGTAAAGGGTCAAGGAATACATCTATTAACACCTTACAAAAACTATAATACCCTTCTCCAAATTCACAGGGCAATCGCTCCGAAAAGGGCGTACCTGTCAGGAACCTGGTCTTGCAATAAACTTACCCTTACTCTAACAAAATACGTCCCAACATGTTTCGATGCCCCATAGCCATCACATCAGGGGATAGATGTAGGGAAATGTCTACACACAGGAGAGCAATGTAGTGCCCAAATAATACTGCCATGTAATGCCTAAATAATAGCTCTATATAGTATACAGATTATTTTGTCCAACTGGACTCATTTTGTCCAATGAGTGCTATAATTTTTCCGTATTCGAGGGGCATACTTCGGGCTCACTGCAGCACAATTACACCATGTGAATACCTTAGAATTCAACATGCCTAATCCTCAGTTCCCACTGGAGATGAATCACTGTCAGAGGAGTCTGAGGAGAAACACGCTTCTTTCCTTGTCCTCAGTGAAAATTTGTGCCTTAGGCCGAGTATGCATACTACATGTATGGGGTATTGTCAAGAAAAGTAGCTGGTGGCAGGGTGTGTATGTGTATAGGGAGAATAGGGAGCAAAGCTGAGGCTTTCTTTAGTCTAAACTTAATTGTTCTCAGACATTGTATTCACAGGTAACAAATATTTTATCACACAAAGTTCCCATCAGTCACCATACAATACAATTTATATAGAAATCATAACAAAGACCATCAAAAAGCAGGAGAAAAGTTCACTAAGGGTGTGTGGTCTGTTTTTGGCATGCAGGGGGGACGTCTTTTGTCCGCGGTTTGTGGATTCAAGCCCTCCCCCTTCACACCCACATATTCATGTTCTGCCTGAAAACCGGGCAGAAGAATGAACATGTTCTAAGTTTTTCGGAACGCCGGCGGTGTCAAAAAACAGTCTGGCGGAAAATCCGTGTAGTGTGGAATGCTGCATGGATTTTCTATTAATATCAATGTAAAAGGTTGACAGTCGGTTTACAGACGGATTTCAGATCTGAAAACCATCTGTAAAACCGACTGAAAACCTGCAGTCGGGACAAGCCCTAAAGCTAATTATTTTTTTTTTATTTTTTTCCATTTAATACATTGGCTTTTTCAAAAAGAGCAATTATGGGCGACATGTCGGATTTCGGCTGCGCCATTTTTTTGGGTTGATTTTATGGCAAAAACTATTGTAGCCCTATTTTGTATATGTATGAACAGTCGTACACCAAAATTAGGCACAGTTTGTGCCAAGAACAACGCATTTGAATGCACCAAAGTTATGCGCCTAACATATGCTATGTTATGCTACACAAGGCACACCACATGCCAGATTTATGAACCCATGACAGGTTCATACATTAGAGTGCGCTATACACTTATTTTATGAGCCTTAAAACTGGCAGCGCCTCTTTTCTGATGTCATCCTATGTCTTTAATTTTACATGATAAATTGGAAAAGGACTTTTTCATTGTTAATATACATTTTTTTCTTATATTTAATTTTTTTTTTTATTTTTACAACTTGTATTCCACCTTTTTATACTTTTATTCCTCCTAAGTATCCCAGTACATTGTCAAATTATTACACTTCCATTACCCCCTGTCTCTAGCAGGATGTATTAGGAGCAATAACATGGCAGGCCTGGGAGCCTTCACTTGGCATCCAGCTGTCATGGCACCATAAAATCAAATTGCAGGGCAGTCAGGTGACATAAGGAGTCCCCTCACTCTAACTATTGACTGTTGTACCTGAATGTTTAAATGCCCTGTAATCTCTGATCCTGTGGAGTGTGCAATACATCTGACACCTGGCACATAAAGAGGGAGCTCAGCTTCTATGGTCTATTATCCCAGTGCACTTCTGCCCTTTGAATAGTGGAACGGTAACAACCATCTTCTAAAAAAGGTCTTATTAAACTGGTCAGAAGGGTGTTACCCCCTCCAGTTTTCAAATAGCTTACTCCCAGTTGACTGATACAAGATATAAGAGAAGATGCTCCATAATTATTACTTACAGAAGCATGTCAAAAAATGGCACAGATCGTCTTTAAGAGACCTAATGACACAGCTGAAAGTTACGTATAGACTGCAGCCGGCGACTGTGAAAAGAAATTACACTTGGTGGGGCAGGGCAAGGATTGGTGTGAACAAATGCATAGCTACAGCCATATATCAAAATCCCTTCGGAGGCCAACTCTTAATTCTCTACAAGCCAGTCTCAGAGAACGAGGAGATAGCCGTGCTTGTGCAACTCTTCCCTATTCATGGCTATGGGAGTCCCAAATATACCCAAGCACAGTTGCTCTGCTAAAATGTGGAACTGCCATAGATATACACAGGGAGAACTGTGCAAGCACAACCATATCATTGCCCTCAGACACTGGCCTTTAGAGAATTATGAGCAAAACCCCTATAAATACCTTCTGATCGGCTATGAAACCAGTAAGATGATGGAGTTCAAGGCCAGGAGCAGTTATCAGAATGAAGCCACCCCCCCCTTGACTTTAAAGGGGTTGTCTCACTACAAGGATTGCTTTTTATATTAAAGATCTTGCAAAAACAAGTTATTTTGCAATATGTGTCCATTAACAGTGTCCTACCTATTCCTAGATATCCCCTCTTGTATGGGCTGCATCAGCTCCTCAGGTCGCTATAGCTGCAGACCTGTTTGATCTATCCTGATAGGCTGCCAGCACTGGTTGCTATAGCTACAGACCTGTTTACTCTCTCATGATAGGCTGTCAGTACTGGTTGCTATAGCTACAGAACTGTTTGATCTATCCTGATAGGCTACCAGCACTGGTTGCTATAGCTACAGACCTGGCTTCTACTGCAGCCTAGTAGTAGCCAGTAAATATGACCCTGAATTCAAAATGAAACCCAGAAAACAGGTCTGAGGTAAGATGAATCAATGTAGTGAGACAACCCCTTTTAGTTACTCTATCTCCAAACTTCTTACAATAGAAATTCCATACAGGCCTATGATATGGTATAGAGTCATTTTGACCTACAATATTATATTCACATCAGCATGACAACCAAAAACTATAAATTTAGAGTAATCCGCATAAACAGAGAAGCTATAATGTTTGAATTAAACAGCCTGCCTTATAATATATGCCGTGTCACAACAGTTCTGGTGTAAAAGCCTGCAGCAAACACTTAATTTATAGCCCTCGCAGTAACTGAACGGTAAAGATGAAAAATATCTATTTTTCTAAAAATAAAATACTGTACATTTAAATATTTATATAAAATTATACACTGTAACAATAGACCTTGAGACGTTCTGTAGCCAAGAGCTGTATGGCACATTTCACCACTTTTCGTAATGTCAACTTTTTTAATATTCTGACTGCTTATAAAAACCCAGGACAATTACTAGAGGTTCTAAACATCAAATGCAAATAACCACTCCAGCTGTGACCATCTGAGAGTCCGCGACAGACGTCGCACAATATGGTAATGATGACTCCCAGCTGCATCCACAATCACCGACATCACTGATAATGTCAATAGTGTCTAAACACACTGCATGAAGGCGGCTTCACCGTATCTGCTACTTCAGTGTATCGTTCATTATACTCAATGGGGACAAGAACAACTATGTAAATATATATATTAATGATGACTTTCTAATAAATCTGCCTGTTAGAACTGGTCTTCTTTATGATTTTTGCCCATTGAACCTCCACGTAGTTTATACTGTATTTATTATGTACTCAATATATTTATATGAATTGCTTTATTATACCTTCATGGCATGCAACAATAGGACTCATTTTAACTTTCCAATTTTAATTCTGTGATAATGTATCTTCTAAGGGTTGGAGTGTTACTCCATCCTCAACAGGATCTTTTGGAGAAGTGTTGTTCAAACAGGGCCTTGTTCGGTTTAACATTTGTTGGATCGTTCTGGCAAAAATTTGGGTTTGAAACTTCCTGAACCCAATTTTTTTCTCTGACTTTATCTTTAACCCTAACTGTAACTGTCATGCTAACCCAGGGGTGTAGCTATAGGGGGTGCAGAGGTAGCAGTCGCTACCAGGCCCTGCAGCTTGAGGGGGCCCAAAAGCTCTCCTGCCACATAGGAAGACACCATTATTATAAATATTGCATGGTAGCTGGGGGGCACAATTTCACTTTGTGCATTGGGGCACAAGAGTTTTAAGTTACGCCTCTGTGCTAACCCTAGAGTGTTATAGATGTTACATAGTTTGTCAGGCCGAAAAAAGACATACGTCCATCCAGTTCAGCCCATTTATTAAAGTGTTATCCAGAGGAAGGCAAAAAACCCCCATGAGGTAGAAGCCCAAATTTACCTATGTTAGGGAAAAAATTCCTTTCCCGACTCCAAACTGGCAATCGGAATAAAACCCTGGATTTAACGACCCCCCTCTAGAATCCTAGTCACTATAACTTGTTATATTATTACATCTAGAAATGTATCCAGACCCTTCTTCGGAATCCTAGACACTATAACTTGTTATGTTATCACTCTCCAGAAATGCATCCAAGCCTTCTTGGAACTTGTTAGTGAATTCACCTGACAAATTTCCTCTGGCAGAGAGTTCCACAGGGCTCACTGTTCATACAGTAAAGAATCCCTTTTTATGTTTATGTAGAAAATTTCTTTCCTCAAGACGTAGAGGACGCCCCCTTGTTCTAGATACAGTCCTGGGTATAAATAAATATTTAGCGAGATCTCTAATATTGGCCCTTAATATATTTATACATATTTATTATGTCCCCCCGAAGCAGTCTTTTCTCAAAAACTAAATAACCCCAATCTTGCTAATTTTCTGGATATTGCAGTCCACCCAGGCCTTTAATTATCTTTGTTGCCCGCCTTTGTACCTTTTTCACAGCTCTACAATGTCTTTCCTGTGCGCTGGTGCCCAAAATGTACACAATATTCCATGTGTGGTCTAATAGTGACTTGTAAGTGGGAGAATATTTTCCCCAATCATGTGCTTCTTCCCCCTTTTTAAATTTACACCCCATGATTCCTATTAGCCTTGGTGCTGCTGCCTGACATGGCTGCTTACAGTTAAGTTTACTGTCCACTAGGATTCCCAAGCCCTTCTCCATGTAACTTTTACCCAGTGTTTTTCCATTTAACATGAAATCATGAAATGGATTTTTCCTCCCCATGTGCATAACCTTGCATTTATCAGTGTTAAACCTCATCTGCCCATTCTTGCCAGGCCTCAAAACCTATCCAGTCCCTTTGTAATAACTAGTGATGAGCGATTACTTTGGGACTATCGTCATCGGGTCGATAGTGGGATATCGGCAATTATCAATAAGATATCCGATAGTCGTAATAGATTATCCCCGGGATGACCATTAAAGTCTATGGGAGAGGAACAACACCTTCATTCTTACACCCAAACAGGGATGGAGAAGCTGGGAAATTAACATCCACAACAGCAAAACTGTATACGTCCCTACATCTTAGGCAAGAAAAATTAGGTTATAAAGCCACAGAAAAAAAAAAATCACAGACCATTCACTATCCCTGTCTTGTACCACAGCATGCCCCCTTTTAAACCTGCATCACCACAAATTTAAAAAAAGTGCGAGAAGGCAGTATGATTTGAACCATCATTGTACTTGAATGGACATTGAATATCCCTGTCCTGGAACGCAGCATGACCCCCAAACCTGCATGACCCCAGATTAAAAAGTCCCGGAAAAAGGAGTCTTTCAACAACCATTTTAGTTGAACTGGACATTTAACTATAATGTCCTGTACCCAGTATGACCATTAAACCTGTCTGACCCACAGATTAAAAAGTGTGGGAAAAGGAGTCTTTCAACTCCCATTTTAGTTTCACTGGACTTTGGGACTATACCTGTCCTAGGCCCACAGCATGAGCCCCAAACCTGCATGACCCCCACATTTAAAAGTCCCGGAAAAAGGAGTCTTTCAACCACCATTTTAGTTTACTGGCATAGACTATCCTGTCCTGGGCCACAGCATGACCCCATAAACCTGTTTTGACCCACAGATCACAAGTGGCACTATGCTATTTTTGTAAAATGGACTCTCATTTAGTATTTTTTTTGGTAACTGACATTTGTTTACAGAATTTATTTAGGGAATTTTTTTATTTATTAGTTTTACATTTATTACCATTTTGCTTTTTTTTCAAGTGTGATAACATACAACATACACTCCTCCCTGCATTTTTTAAAAAGGTATTTTTTACACGTGTAGATGTGTTAATTCAATCCCCCACACCCCAAATAAGTAATAAAAATGTTTTTAATCACCCCCAAAAAACACTTCTTAGTTGAGAAGACATTTGCCCTCCTGGCTTCTGAGAGTGTTTCAGCCAAGATATTCAAGGGTTTCATTTTTCCTCCAAATCTTCTTCATTGATTAGGGACAGACTCCCTGGAGATAAAAATGATGCGACCCCTTTAGTGACTCCACCCCCAGAAAATTTTTAAGCCTATATTGTGAAAATTTGTGTCCAGCCTAGACCCCTTTTTGACACTACTTAACCTCACGAAATCACCTTTTTCAAAATCTGATTTTTTAGAGAATAATTTGAAGCTCTCCTGATTCCCCTTTAACGGTGAGAGCCAGTGCTGCGTCAGCCATCTGTTAACACGGAGGGCCAGTTTGCCGGACTTACAGTGGGTGCGGTGAGGACCAGGCTCGCGTCTGTCATCTATTAACACGAAGGTTCAGCAGCCAGGGCCGGAGTTTACAGTGGGTGCGGTGAGAGCCCAGGCTGGCGTCCGTCATCTTTTTTGATGGCTAATATGCCCTTATTTCGCTGCAACGAATACAGTCGGGGCTAAAGCAGAGTGCGGAAGCGGAAGTGTGAGGTAAGACCTCCAGCCTTCCTCAGTACACAGTCAAGACCTGGGTAGCGCTTGGCCTTCCGTATGAGTGCGGACCAATTGAGCTTCACTTGGAAATACTGGTGGTTAACGCTCCTGTTACACCCAGGTCCCCTTTTTCTTGGCATTCTTTTTTCTTTTTAAACTCATGTGTGGAGGAAATTGTCTCTGTACTTTGTTCTCTGTCCGTGCTCCATACTCCATGTCCTCTGAATAACCTACATTGGTCAAGTTTTCCTGTACCTCCCTTGTACAATTCAGAGGAATTTTTTTCCCAGCTATTTTGAACATGCAAGTTTTTTAGTAGTTTAATTCTAGAAAACCCATTTTTTAAAATAGGATGAAATCCCACCATGTCTTTGTTTTTTTTTTTTAATTGTATTAAATGGATTGTCTCAATAAAGGGATTATTAGCTATGTTAAAGATCTTGAAAAAAAGTCATTTTGCAATATGTGTCCATTAACAGTGTCCTACCTATTCCTGTTTCTGACAGCACCATCACCCTTGAGCATCTTGACAATTGTGAGAACAAATGTCTGTTAGAAACAACATTTTTTTTATAATAGGACCTGTATTTATAGCTGCATGTCACAGCAAAATTCCCCCAAAAATTAAAAAAACATGACCCATGAGCCACTTTTGACAATTGTGAAGAACAAATGTCTGTTAGAAACAACATTTTTTTTATAATAGGACCTGTAGTATTGCTGCATGTCACAGCAAAATTCCCCCCAAAAATTCAAAGCATGACCCTTGAGCCACTTTGGACAATTGTGAAGAACAAATGTCTGTTAGAAACAACATTTTTTTTTATAATCGGACCTGTAGTATAGCTGCATGTCACAGCAAAATGCCCCAAAAATTAAAAAACATGACCCCTGAGCCACTTTTGACAGTTGTGAAGAACAAATGTCTGTTAGAAACAAATTTTTTTTAGAATAGGCCCTGTAGTATTGCTGCATTTTCAAGCAGCATGACCCAAAAAATTATAAAAATGACTTCTCAGCCACTGTTAAAAAATTGTGAGGGAGAAATGCCACTTAAAAAGCCACTTTTTCTGTTCCAAAGGACCTGATTATTGCTGTATCTCACAGCAACATGAACCCCAAAAAATTATAAATATGACTTCTCAGCCACTATTAAAAATTTGATGGAGAAAATGCCACTTGGAAGCCACTTTCTGTTCCAAAGGACCATTATTATAGCTTTTATCTCACAGCAACATGCCCCCAAAAAATTATAAATATTGACTTCTCAGCCACTATTAAAATTGTGATGGAGAAAATCCCACTTAGAAGCCACATTTCTTTTCCCAAAGGACCATGGTTTTTGTTTGTATCTCACAAACCCCATGACCTCAAAACCATTGACAATGGCGAAAAACTTCTAAAGATGAAGTGAGTAAAGGGGAATAGGGTTTGTTGTCATGAAACCTTGTGTCTTTTACAGTCTCCTCACAACAAAACCCAGCAAAATTTGAACTGTTGGGAAAAGAGAATAAAAATTGCAGTAAAAAATGATCATTTTAAAAAAAAAAGTTTTCAAGGGGAAACCATTTTGTTTGAAGAGGAATGTGAAGTAGATGGCAACTAATCGGTGACCTCGGCAATTGGGGCCACAACATTTATCAGGATCCATGCCTGATTCATCTTGATGAAAGTCCAAACGATCCACATTATCTGTGGAAAGCCGGATGCGTTTGTCTGTAATGACTTCTCCAGCTGTGCTGAAGGTCCGCTCAGATTATGACGCTGGCTGCTGGGCAGGACAACACCTCTATGGCGTGACGAGCCAGCTGGGCCATTCGTCCATTTTGGATACTCAGAAGTTCTATTGGGTCGTGAACAATTTCAAAAAACATCGGTGTTGAGACGCAGATAGTCGTGCACCATGATCTTAAGCTGGTCTCTGTGTGTTGGATGTGTGCCCTGCATTGCATGCGTTGGTGAGGTAGTAAATAAAGATTGCCAGAGGTCACCCATTAGGCTTCTGCCACCTGCTGCTGCTGCTGCTGCTGCTGCTGCCGCCGCCGCTACGGCTACTTGGCACTCTACTGCTGTCACGTCGCTGACGTTGTTCCACCGTGACATTTGAGGAACGTGAAGCAGACGCAACAGATGTCTCCAGTTGATCAATCAAGGGAAGGTCTCCATTTCCCGCATTTTTACTTATTTGGGGTGGGTGGAAGGAAAGTGCTGAGTTTTGTTTTGTACCGGGGATCCAGGAGGGTGGCCAACCCAGTATACTGTCGTTCATTTTGATGGCCTAAAAGCGAGGATCATGTTGGAGGAAATGGAGCATCCAAGCACTCATGTGAGAGATGGAGCCTTGATTTCCCAAGCCTCTGGGTCGAGGGGCACTAGCAAACTGATCTTCCTCCTCCGCCTCAAATTCGCGCCAATCTCTTTCCAAGGCAGGGATGTCGGTAATGTCAGTGTCTGGGAATACCTCCTCCTCCTCCTCCTTCTCCGCTTCCTCCGGCACAGCTACAACACAGCCCTGACTTGCCTGAGATGATGCACCCTGAGAGCTGATGCGCCGCCTTGCACTAGCCTGGGACCCCGAACTACTGCCTAATGAAGACCAATTTAAATTGTGAAACTGTAAGGCCTTGTGGATTCGGGCGGAGAGAAAGGCTCCGTGTCCGCATCTGGTCCTTCTCCCCCATCGCTGGCGGGACCTGTTGTTTCAGAGTGTCCAAAGATCGTTCCAGAACTAAGATCACCACAATGCTCATGCTGACAAGGGCATTGTCCACACTGACCATTTTGGTGGCTTCTTCAAAAACTGGCAAGGATGGTGCATAGCTCTTTTACTGCCTCCACTCTCGGTGGCTCAACACCCCCAGGTCCGCCCCCGCTGCTTGTCAGGCATTTGTCACTTCGTACGGTTAATGGCATTGCGCTGCTGCCACAATTGCTGGGGGCATGTGGAGGGTGGAATTCCAGCGTGTTGCCACGTCAACAATGAGACGGTTGACGGGGAGGCCGAGCTGACGCTGCAACGCAGCCAGGCGGGAAAAAGCAGGTTGCGAGCCTTCTTCAGCAGGCAGTCCAGACCCGGGTAGCGCATTAGAAATTTCTGGACGACAAGGTTCATGACATGTGCCAGGCAAGGGATGTGCTCCGCCTACCGATCTTAAGGGCGGCCAGCAGATTTCGCCCGTTATTGCACACCACCTTGCCTTGCACAAGGTTCTTGTCACCCAGCCCGTGCTCGGTCTCGTTGCGGAGAGCCCTCCACAGCTCCTGACCTGTGTGTGGACGGTCTCCAAGACAGATTAATTTCCCAAAATGGCCTGGTGTCTCTGGGCACATGATGCAACCAGAGGACTTGGGGGAAAGAACCCTGCACCATCCCTGCGGTTTTGAAGAGCGTGCGCCGAGCCTGAGAGCCACCGTCACCCCCAGAGACATCCACCCCGCTCACCCAGTGGGGCTGTTACGAGATATAGCGGCCCTTGGCCGTGCTTTACTAGTCCATGTGTCGGTGGTCAGATGGACTTTTCGGCCACAGTGCAGACAACGCATTGAAATTTTAAATGAACGTGGCTGGCCAGGGCAGGGACGGCTTTTCTGGCAAAGAAAAAGCCTGCTCGGCAATCTGGTATTGGGGGGCGGCAAGGGCCATGACGTGGCGGAACCCATCTGTGTCCCCAACCCGACGGAAAGGCAAAAATTTCCAAGGCAAAAGCCCGGCAATGCTGACATTCAGGCTTTTGGCTTTGGGATGGTTTGGGGTTAAAGTGTTTCTTTGCCCCCCAAACCTGGAAGACGAAGGCTGGCTGCTAGACTGGACGCTGTACGGCGTGAGGTTTATCAAACTGGCGGAAGGGAAGGGGTAGGATGGGTCTCTGGTGGTGTGGTGGTACTCGGGCGACGGTGGAGGCTGAAGTGAGGCTGAAACCCCGATCATGACTCTGGAGAGACATGGGCAGCTGAGGAACGCTTGGTGGTGGCGGATGAGGAGGAGGAGGCGGAGACAGAGGGTGTGACAGTGGTTGGAGGCCGGCGGTCGGTCTGGCCTTTTTTGGCCAAGTGTTGTCTCCATTTCAAAATCATGGGATTCGCTGCATGTGACTAGACATGTTGGTGGTGGTTAAACAAACCCAAGGTTCTTGCCTCTACTTATGCGTTTACGGCAAAGGCGACATATTTACATCGCTGGGTGAATCAGAGGCTTGCTCAAAGAAGGCCCCGGCTAGAGAGGTCTGGACCTTTTGACCCGGGGATAAGCGAGGAGCGGGGTTTCCCCTGACCGTGGCTGGCGGAATCATATCGGGACTTTCTGCGACCGCCTCTCCCTTTTTGAGGGGACCAAGTACTGACATTACCCCATGTCTTCCCCCCTCCAGTGATGAAGCGCTCGCAAGCAAATTCTGCTGAAAAGACCCCGTTTGGATCCGCAATATCGTCATCATCATTATCAACAAAAGGTGACTTCGTCGTCCTGACATTCTGCATCCCGGAGCTGCGGGGTACAAGCAAAAGGGACTGCAAGGCGTTGCCGACAGCCCGGGATTTTTGCCGATTGACCGGCTTCCTTCTCCCCCTTTTGATGGCTTTAGTTACGGGGTCAGAGCAGAGAAAATCATCCTCTTTGGTCTCTTGATCTTTTAACATGCCTTCTGACCCCAACCGCATTTTGTCATCAAAGAGGTCCTCAGAAAAATGATTATCCACAGTGGTAGGTACACAAGTTAACATTTGGGCTGCTTCATGTTGGATGGATGCTGATGATGCTGATGCGACAATTTGTGGCCGTGGACTCGGAGGACGGGAGTAAGACTGCTGGATGCAAGTTGCATTAACACTGAAGAACAGTTTGGCGACGCTGTTCGTTACTGAGATTCCCCAGGGCCCTGACCCAGCGTTTGGACAGGCCTGACGGTCCTGCAACTGACGATCCCGCTGGCATGCGTGTTGTCGCCGCACTGGAAGGAGCACTTCTCCGTACCTTTACCTCCATGTCCTACCCCCTCTTTGCTCGCTTCCCACCTGAATTTCGCTCCATGTTCAGAAAGATAAAAATTGAGAAGGTATGGAAGAGTTTTGGAAAGTCTCTTATTAAAATACGGCAAATCACAGCTATTCTCAAAACCCTCAAATCAAAAAAAATTGCTGGATTTTAAAAATTTTAAATGCAAGGTCGCTCTATCAACAAAGCTGGCCTGCACCAAAGTGAAAAAAACCGTATCTGAAATGTATACGGATAATAAAAGGTATTTTTGGCAAACCCATTTAATTCACCTGTGGTGACTACAAAGTTGCGGATTCAAATTTAACTGCAAAGTAGCTCTATGAACAAAGCTTGACTGACCAAAAGTGAAAAAATACACCTGTCTGAAATGTATAAGGATAATAAAAGGTATTTTTTGGCACCTATCAATTCATCTGTGGTGAGTACAAAATTTTCTGTATTCAAAAATTTTAAATGCAAAGTAGATCTATCGAAAAAAGCTTGATGAAAAAAAGTGAAAAAAAACACTGTCTGAAATGTTACGGGATAATAAGGTATTTTTTGGCACCCATCAATTCACCTGTGGTGACTACTAAATTACTGTATTCAAATTTTTAAATGCAAAGTAGTCTATCGACAAAGCTTGACTGACCCAAAGTGAAAAAAACACTGTCTGAATGTACGGGTAAAAAAAGGTTTTTTGCACCTATCATTCACCTGTGGTGACTACTAATTGGTATTCAAATTTAACTGCAAAATAGCCTATGACAAAGCTTGATGCAAAGTGAAAAAAACACCTGTTGAAATGTATACTGATGTTAAAGGTATTTGGCACTATCGTACAATGTGGTGACTACAAAGTTGTTGGATTCAAAAACTGCAAGATGGCTCTATCAACAGAGCTGGCCTGCGCCAAAGTGAAAAAAACACGTATATGAAATGTATACGGGATAATAAAAGGTATTTTTTGGCACCTATCAACCTGTGGTGACTACAAAATTTCTGTATTCAAATTTAACTGCAAAGTACATCTATCAACAAAGCTGGACTGGGCAAAATTGAAAAAGAACACCTATCTGAAATGTATACTGATAATAAAAGTGGAGTTTTGCACCTAACAAATAGACCTGCGGTTACTAGAAAAGATCTGTATCCTAATATAAGGCAATGCAATGTCTAAACAAAGTTTTGGCTGTACAATATCCAGTTTCCTTTATAGAGCTTGTCTGTGTTCGCCCGTGGGGGCTCCCCCCCCCCGCTCCTCCCCGTGACTTTACAGCGGTAGATGCTCCTTTAAAATTCTCTGCCTAACTACCTAAAATCTGCAAATCTCTGATCTAACTAAGTTCTAAGGATCACAGCTAAAAGTAGAGCTGTCTCTGTGAAAAAATAGAATAATTTCGCTGAGCTGTTTGCTGAGCTGTTTGGACATAGGCAGAGCGCACGTCCTACTGCTATGAGACGCTGACACACACTGATCATGAACAGGAAGGGCTGTTCTATGTAAAACGAGGTCATGTGATTTTTCCAGCCAATCGCAACCATACACATCCCAGTCATGACGTCGCACACACATCTCACCCTGCTCTATTCTGTAAGCTGATTTGCTGGCCGCCCAAAATGACAGGAAGCGCCGAAAATGGTGCGATATTATAGATTATGCACAGATTTTAACCCTAAATTATCGCGTGATCTAAAAAATCTGATCAACGTAAATACCGTGCCGATTTCAACTTTGTCGATAATAATCGCTCAACACTAGTAATAACACATTATCCTCCAATTTGTGGATTCCTTTACAGAACTTAGTATCATCTGCAAAGATCGATTTTCTACTGTGCAATCCCTGTGTAAGATCATTTATGAAAATATTAAAGAGGATAGGGCCCAATACTGAGCCCTGTGATACCCCACTAGTAACAGGGATCCAGTCTGAGTATGCACCGTTAATTACCACCCTTTGTTTTCTATCAGTGAGCCAATTGCTTACCCACTTGCACACATTTTCCCCCAGTCCAAGCATTCTCATTTTACTTACCAACCTTTTATGTGGCACAGTATCAAATGCTTTTGAAAAATCCAAATATATGACATCCAGTGCCTCACCCCGATCCAGTTTGGAACTCACCTCCTCATAGAAGCTGATGAGATTAATCTGACAGGACCGATCCTTCATAAATCCATGCTGGAACGGCGTTATACATTTATTTTCAGTGAGATACTCTAGGATAGCATCTCTTAGAAAACCATCAAACATTTTACCCACAACAGAGGTTAAGCTTACCGGCCTATACTGTAGATTCCATTATCACTTTTTGACCCATTTTTGAATATTGGCACCACATTTGCTATGCGCCAATCCTTTGGGACATACCCCGTTATTATACAGTCCATAAATATTAAAAATAGGGGCCTATCTAACACATTATTTAACTCCCTATTTTAATCTTCCTAAGGCGGAGCTGCACTTCTTCCTGGGTTAGACAAGAAACATTTAAGTTGTAATTTAACTCCTCCCTTTGCTCATCAACAGGAAGCTCATCCTCCTCGGTAAATACAGTGGAGAAGAAATTGTTTAATAGGTTTGCTTTTTTCTGGTCTGCCTCTATAGTCTCTCCCTCTGTACTTTTTAAAGGGCCAACATTTTCTTTTTTTAATCTTTTTACTATTTATATACTTAAAAAATATTTTGGGGTTAGTTTTACTTTCTATTGTAATATGTCTTTCTGTCTCCAGCTTTGCTGCCTTTATCTTTATTTTACACACTTTATTTTCTTCCCTATATCTTCTTAGCGCCTCTTCACTGCCCTCCTGTTTTAGTAGCTGAAACGCTTTATTTTTGTTTTTTATTGCCTCCTTTACATCTCTGTTGATCCACATTGGGTTTTTCCTGTTTCTAATTATTTTTTTTTACCATATGGTATGTACCTCTCACAGTGGGCGCCTAAGATGTTTTTAAAGATCTCCCATTTATTTTTTGTTCTGCTATTTTTAAACACCTTGTCCCAGTCAATACAGTTTAGTGCCTCTCTAAGCAGGGTAAAATTAGCCTTCCTCAAATTCAGTGTTTTTGTGGCTCCATGACAAAAAGCTCTATTGAAGGATAAATGGAAGTTTATTATATTATGGTCACTATTCCCTAGGTGCCCCTCAACCTGAACTTTTGTTACTCTGTCAGGTCTATTAGTCAATATTAAGTCTAGAAGGGCCTTTCCTCTAGTCGGTTCCTGCACCATTTGGGAAAGGTAATTATCTTTAGTTATAGACAAAAACCGGTTTCCTTTGTGAGAGCTACAGATTCCCAATTTAAGTCTGGGTAGTTAAAGTCCCCAGAATAACAACCTCATTCTGATTAGATGCTTCATCTATTTGCCTGAGGAGCATATCTTCTATGGGTTCTGTTATATTTGGAGGCCTATAGCAGACCTCTATTAGAATTATATTACTGTTACTACCCCCATGTATATTTACCCATAATGATTCCACCTGTTCATTACCTGTACCTATATCTTCAGCAGTGTTGGCTTCAGACAGGATTTTACATAGAGACATACACCTCCCCCCTTCCGGTGTTTACGGTAACTTCTAAATAGACTGTAAGCCTGTAATTTAACCGCCCAGTCATAGCTCTCGTCCAGCCGTGTCTCAGTTATCCCCACTATGTCATATTTTTCTTCAGCTATTAGTAATTCTAGTTCATTTATTTTGTTGGTCAGACTCCTGGCATTGGTCAGCATGCAATTTAGAGATTTTCCAGTTTTTATTCCTTTCTCCCTATTCTTTTTAACTATTGCTACCCTTCCCTCCACTCCACCCCCTGATTTATTACTAATTCCCAGCTCTCTATCTTCACTATCTTGCACGCTATATGTGTAGTTTGCCGGGCCCCCGGCCCGGGTTTAAATATTCCTCCCGTTTCCGTGCCATTTTGTCCCCCAATACAGCTGCACCCTCCCCATTTAGGTGCAGCCCGTCCCTAGCATAGAGCCTATAGCCAAGACAGAAGTCAGCCCAGTTCTCCAAAAACCCAAATCCCTCTTTCCTACACCAATTTTTGAGCCACTTATTCACCTCTCTAATCTCCCTCTGCCTGTCTAATGTGGCCCGTGTCACAGGTAATATTTATGAAAATATTACCCTGGAGGTCCTTGCCTTGAGCTTTTTGCCTAAGTCCCTGAAATCATTTTTAAAGACACTCCACCTACCTCTAACTTTGTCATTAGTGCCAATGTGGACCATGACAGCTGGGTTCTCACCAGCCCCACCCAGCAATCTGTCAGCCCGATCCGCGATATGTCGAACCCGGGCCCCAGGTAAACAACATACTGTTCGACGATCCCGGTCTTTGTGGCAGATTGCCCTGTCTGTGCCCCTTATAATGGAGTCCCCAACTACTAGCACCTGTCTAGTCTGACCTGCACTCCTATTCCCCATCTTACTGGAGCAGACAGGGGTAGTGTCTTGCTGCAGCAGTGCTATTTCTGAGCCGACATCCCTCTCATCCGCCAATCTTGCAAATTTGTTGGGGTGTGCCAGTTCAGGACCAGCCTCTCTAACACTCTTCCCTCTACCCTTCTTTCTAACTGTTCCCCAGCTAGCTGCCTCATGTTACCTTTCAGCATTACTCCAAGCCTCTCATTACTTCATGTGCAACTGTATGCTAGTTACTGAGTTTGTCATGGAAAGTTGAAGTGAAGTTAGAAGTTGGGCATCATATCCAACATCATGTTTGGTTTCAAAAACATAAAGGTAAGGGTTAATCGATTAAAACTCCGCACTAAATACAATTTCGGATTAGGGTTGATTTTTTTGGTGATTTTCAACAAAATTCGATTCAGGCCTACCCAAATCAAATTGCTTAGGTTCAGATCTAATCCAGCCCACTACTTTTACTTACTAATGGCCTCTGCAGTAGTTCTAACAGAATACCAGCACAATATAGAGGTTTGGAGTCAATCACTTGCTACTAGCGTCTATTTCTTACAGATTTATCGTACATAACTTATCAGACCTGACTGATGATATTATATCCTGTGTGTACTAAAAGATTTCAATTATATTAAAAGTGGACATGCACATATTCTCTATAGTTAGAGGCTAGACCCTGACACTGACTCCCATATGAACATATACCCTACATTAAAAACTAGTGAATTTCTCGGGAGGTAGTCCAATTTTCTAGTATACCTACATAAATAGCGTCAGTGAGCATATGAATCTAAACTCTAATGTACTCAACAGAGCCTCCATTAACTCAGTTCATAAATCTTGAAATAACCGAAACATGAACCATTAGGGCAAAGCCCATAGAAGAGAAATGTGGACCCCATTAATCAAGCAATGAGCTAAATGTTCAAGATACTAAGTAGATGTGTCCACCCTTACTTATTATTAAGTTTGTAATAGACGCAAATTTCTCTTGATGCAAATATGATATATTCTTGTGCAGACACATAAAATATAAACTATGCTTGACAATGCAAACATGTTTTTGGGGTGTGTAGGTTTTTTCAAAGCTAGGCATCTTACTGCACTATAGACAAGTTACTGTAACCGATGGTTGTAGATCCTCCGAGTCATCCATGAGTTTGGCTTAACGCTACACCAAAGAGCGGAGTCTAAAGTTTCTCCTAGTCTTTACGTTCAACAATAACAAAGGGGCTTGGACCTCGCTGCAGGAAACTTCCAGGTTGCTTTCCAAATGTTGTTTCGCAATTATGGCTGGCATGCAGGCATGGTGCAGAATGGTTAGGCAGAGATGTGGTTGAGTCACAAGCAGAAAGCTGGGGCAGCAGGTTTACTTTCATAAATGGGTCACAAGAAGGAGATCAACACAGTCAGAATTCAATTGTAAACAGGAATAACCAAAGGCCAAACCAGAAATCAAGTAGAATAAAGGCTCGCTAACCAGAAATATATGCACCAACAATCTGGCAGTCGGCTAGGGGAGTTGTTCCTTTAAATATACACAGGTGACAAGGGACAGTTAAGCTGGGCAGTGTGCACATGACTGTTTCAACTGCCGAGTGGGCACACACACCCTAAGGCTATGTTCACAAGGTGTAATTGCAGGGCGTACAGTACGCCCCGCAATTACGCCGGGAGTTCAGGAGTCGCGCTGATACGCGTGTACTCCCACGGCGCAGGGGGGCTTGCAGCAGGCCAGCCCCATTGACATGCATTGCTCGCGTCATGTATTTGCTGCAAGTAATTGACATGTCACGTCTCCCCGCGCGTACAATATAATCGTATTGTACGAGCGGGGAGAGGAGGCGTAATCCATAGTTCTCTATGAGAACTGTGGATTACCGTAATCTCGTTGCGCATCTCGCTTGTATTAGGAACTTAGCCAAAAGGTGAGTCGGCAACAGAGGCAAAGAAGATGCGGGAAAGGACCAGAGGAGGAGAAGGATGCTTCCCGCCAAGGCCTAATGGTTCACAAACTGGCCCACATTCAATAAACGAGCTGCAGTGATACTTGTGACAATCTTGTAATATTTCAGACCAAGAGAAAAGAAATGGAGGGACACACCTGTATTTTGTCATGTAGATCAACGAGACATTGAAAGATTAGTAGAGTTATAGACATTTTGTTTTAGATGGATTTAGAGAAAGGATGTGTTTTTCTTTTCAACCACTTTTTATTGCGCCAAAGCAATTATAGTAAAATGAAACAACTTTGCAAAAAGTTTTGATTAAAAATCTCCTACCATCTTGTGTCTTTAGCTTCCATCCCAGCAGTTTCATCTGTAAAAATTGAAGTGAACAAGAATGTGTGTCATACAATGTGACGTGGTTTGCACTGTCATGTGTCATTGTGTCACATTGAAATTCATTGAGAAACATTGAAACTGAGATTTAGTGTGACCCTAACATGACAGCTACTGTGTTTCCGAATTCTAGGACATCACAGCAACAGATGAAGGATAATGGAAATTTCTTGCAAATACTATTTTCAATTATAGTAAACATTCATATAAAGAGTTGTTCAATTCTGATCAGTTTTATGTTAGGACCTTGAGCTTTCATCTTTAAACAAGGGGGGTGTTTATGAATGGGGCCGAGAAAGTTTTTTGCCGTGATGTCCGCCAAAAAAAAACCTAAAGTAGGCGGCTTTTTCTGCCCTTATGAAAGAAAGGTGCCCAAAAAAGTGGCGTTTATTCGCCCTTTTTTCACCACTTTTTTCCCCCCCCCCCCGAAAAAAATTCTTAAAGGGTGTGTCACGCCAGATTCATAAAGACTGAAAACTTTTATGATTTGTCTCGACAAAACTTGGAAAACCCCGTAAATTCTAATCCTTTTGCCAATCTAAAAGTCTGGGAGCCACTTTTTGGGGCAAAAATGTGTCTCAAAATTTGGCAACACCCCCCTTCTAAAGTACTGTGATTAAATTTTTGCATACGGGACGAATGCTACACAAATTACGGAGAAACTACAACTGTTTTTGGGGGCCCACCATTTTTCCCTTTAATGCCTTCTATTTGTTTTTAGTCCGATGCCCTTCCAGAAAAATTGGGCTGAATATACTTTTCAAAACCCCAGACCCCAAAAACCCTTCTTTAAACGGGTATTTAAAATTGATACAATTCGGGGGTTCCCAATTTGCCCCCAACTGGGGAAGCAAAAAAAGTGTGCTGCATACTATTTTATTTTGGTAAAAAAAACATGAAAGATAATAAAAAAAAAAAGCAGCAAAACAGGACAACATGTATAAAACCCTTTGTGGTAAAACCCCAATTTTTTTGCACTTTTTTTCAGTGTAAAATGCCCCTTTAATGAAGGGAATTTGGGTAAATTTGAGGGTTTCATAAAGGGTTTTCCCAAAATTTTTGAAAAGTTTCTGTAAATTTGTTTGGGGCCCCATGGAAACTTTGGTGCATTAACTAAAAGCCCCCAAATGTTTTTAAATGAATTACAAAAATTCTAAAATTGGCTGCCAAACAGTTTCACTCAGTTGCTTTTCTAATTTATAATGTATGAGGTTAAAAAAATAAAATTTTCTGGAGTTTTTTTTTTTATTTTTTAGAAATTAAAATTTTCAAAAATACTTTTTTTTTTTCCCTTTTATTAGTTGTTTTTTTTCCCAAATTCAGAAAAAGGGGTAAATCTTTTGGGTTTAAATTTTTTAATTTAAAATAGTTTTAGTTTGTTTTTAAATGTTAAAAAATTTTTATGGAGAAAATTTTTTATATTTTTGGGATATTATATCATTTTATACTAATTGCATATGAGAAAGTTTATCATTGGATTTATATAACTTAATTTTATAAAGTTTGATAATTATCATAAGTTACTTTTTATTATTGTACTGCTGTAAGTTGAGAAATAAGGAACATTTTTTACTCTAATAGCAAAACTAGTTCCATTACGACTCCTCAGGCTCAGGCAGACCACATTGAAATTGATGTGACTGTTCGAGCTGTAATATGCCTAGTTTTGCTGTCCCACATTCACAAATGTGTCTAAAATTACAAATGTGGTGTAACACTCCCCTACATGTTTGATGCATTAAACTGTTGGGTCTGGTGCATAGTGCACCACACATGTTCGTTTGACACGCCATAAATCGGCAAATTAGGTGGACCACCCACTTTTGCCGCATTTAATGCCAGAAAAGGGAAATTGATCCATTTATACATATCACCCAAATAATGCACACAAAAATAAACATAGACCTTATTTTATTAGGTCAAAAAATCACTTAAAATAATTAAAGGGACAAAAAGACTTCAATCAAGAAATTTGCAAATAATAGAAGGCCAATATACTGCAATAACATAGATGCTGATACGGGCCCCCAATAAATTCAGATATATAGAAAAATTGCCAAAACAAATACATAAATGATTAAAATATGTGAATATAATTCCCCATTGAAGAAAAAAGAATAAATCCAATGAACTCCAAATATATTCAGCAGAAAGATGGAAATAATGAATATAAAAATAGAAACAAATATCCCAAACGAAAAAAAAATAAATAAAAAAAACTGTGTTTGAAAAATAAGGTAAATGCAAATTAGGCAGATATAAAAAAAAAATCCTTGATATAAATAATATGCAGTTGAGCCCACAAATTAGGAACCCAAGGTCCTAATAACATTTTTTTTAGTATTTTTTGATAATTTAGCTGTGTGCCTTTAGTTTGTGCTACTTTTTGCTTATTCATCTTATGTCTTATGCAGATTAGCAGGACCCATATTTTGTTATTTGGTGGTGCCCATAATTCCTTGTTGTCTCAAAACTAGTATGCAGTGATTCAATGGAGGCTGCAAGGGGGTCAGAATGTTATCTTTTAGATCTGCAGGAATTTCATGCTACTTATGAGAAAAATGGAGCTTTGAGCACTGCAATAATTTACTTACAGGGTTTGTCTGCACAGCATTTTGGATCTGATTCAATTTAAAAACACAAAGTCATGTTTAGGCTGGACATATTACATGATATAACTCAGTATATGACTTGCGTAAAAGGGCAACATACATAAAAAGAAGTTTTGAAATTTTGACTATTTACAACTAAATAATATTAATGGTTATATAGCCCTATAAAACGTCTAGATCCAGTCTGACGGCAACTTTAGGATCAGGAATATTATTTGTCTTAAGGACTTATTGGTTCTTTCCTTATGGATGCCAAAGTCTTCAGTGGAGGAAACAAAGCTTAAAAATTCCCTCTATTCCTCCCTTCATCCACCTCTTTCTCATACTTAATTGAACTTGATGGACATATGTTTTTTTTTTACAATTGTACTAACTATGTAACTATTGATATCACTTTGATGTTTAGGTAAATCTCAGTATTAATAGGATTAGGACTGACAAGTTGGAAAATTGAGCTGATTTCATTGAGTTAATATTGTAAGTATTTTGTAAGCATGATTTACATTGACTTTTGGTTGGATAGACTTATCAATAATATGTTTACCGACTGGCTGTCAATTAGTGTTGCACTTTTGATTTCAGTCAAAGTCAAATTTGACCTGAATCTGAGCACTTCAGTTTGGGTCAAGACAAATCATTTTTTGGCAATACTTTTTCTTTACTGGTTGTGATTGAGTTCATTTACCCAATCCCTGTCATTTGTGGTCCATTGGTGTTCTTGTTCCAACGTCACTTGTGTCTGATGTCATTTCCAGTCCCACGTACAGTAGTGACTAACTAGACATAGTTAATCCTAATGGGCATTTGGCCATAAGTGACAGACAGCAGTGATGTTGAAGCAACAGCACCACGATACAGGAAGTACTGGGGATTTGGTTAGTTACCTATTCAAAACTAGTGAAAAGGACCATCCAATTTTTCTCTAACAAATTGTGTTGAACCAGTATTGAAACAAACAAATTTGAGCTGCACTACTATAAATCACTTCCTAACATTGTTGCAAATATTATTGTTATACTAGTGCGCGGAGAGTCTTATATGTCATAGTTAATATTTTGAACTAAATGAACTGGGCAATGGGTAGCTAGTGATTAGTAGAGAGGAGAGGAAGAGGAGTATTAACTGGACAACAAAGTTAGAGATGGACTTGAGGGTAGAAAACGTGTTACAGAAAAATGGGGCTAAATTTACTCAAAAACACAAGGCCATACTTACAGCTCTATGGCTGGACTATAGATTGAACCCATTACGAGGCAACACAAGCCCCTATGCTATTTGGGAAAGGTATTACAGGTGTAGATAACTAATGAACAGAAGCTCCCACACCCATCCACTAGGGGAGCAATTGAATCATAAAAAAACTGCACATTAAATAAGTACCAATTGACACCAGTACACAAAAAAAACACAGTATAATATATAGGGAGACTGCACAAATGCAAAAATACTGATAAGACAACCACTCACACGCCTTGTATATAAGAGGGGGTGGTTGCTAGCATTATAATTGCATTTAGATAAGGTGATACAAAAGGTGTCATTTATACAGATACCTGTGGTGCACCATGCTGGCTTACAACCTATGACGTCTCTACTATTCGATTTGGCGGGCTGCCCAGCACTCTTTACGTCTGCTCCCCAGTATTTTGGGAAAAAAAGAAAAAGAGAAGAATGTTGCAGTAGTCTCAACAACAGGTAATGAGGGCAAGAAACCAGCATTTTTGGACAGTCAAACGTCAGAAAAGACCAGATACTAGAAAGGTTTTTGAGGTGGAGGTAGCAAGTAGTAATAATGGGCTTGAATGTGCAGTTTGAAGACAAATAATGCACCAAAAAGAAATATAATGACACAAATTATAAACAATGTATATTTTAAATAAACACCAAAAATCAAAATAAATGTATTGAATCCAATTGTCACAACTAAAAAGACATGTTAAAAACAATTACAAATCATTTATACCCTCATTCACAATGATGGTGTGTCCTCCACAAGTACCAAGAAAGTCTATATCAATATAGTGAACTATATAAACGGAAATAGTAAGTTGGAAGGTTGTAAATAAACCAAATAAATCAAGTGATTATAAATATAGATTGTAAATACATCATCCCAAACAATATATACTATGCCATATACATCAATGTCTTGCCAATATGGAGGATATGTCACCAGGAAGAGGGTAAATGCCTCGACACACATTTCGCCGCCCAGCTTTTTCAAGAGGAGTTGACAAGTATCCCAAAGCTGAAGAGTTGTGGAACTGTGGAAAAGAGGGTCCATTGATCATGATATAGATATAGTAAAAGGATCATGGAGGATGGGGGGAATATAATAAACTTTATTTTCTCCATGTTGAGTTTTAGAAAGTGGTTAGAAAAAAGGAGGAAATAGACAATAGAGATCCTGTGATCCTGAAAAGCAGAGAGCTACCATGTGGGTCGGAGAGGTAAATTTGAGAGTTGCTTGTATATAATTGGTATGCAAAGCCTTACGTATAGATAGGAAATAGTAAAGAGCCCAGGACTGATCCTTGAGGTATACGAACAAGGAGAGAGCAAAACAAGGAAGTATGAGATATGTTAAAATGTTTTATGTGTGAGGTAAGATGAGATCCATGTGGCATTGGGAAGGGGTCAATTTTACAGGACAGGTCTAAGAAGAGGAGCAAAGAGTAGTGGTGTGAGGTGTTGGTAGTTATTAAGTCATTAATAAATTTATGTAGGGCAGTATCAATAGAGTTGTGTGGTCAGAGTCCAGATTATAATGAGTCAAGAAGCCATTTGCATGAGAAATGGAAGGTCCTGATAGATATGGAATTTCATGGAACATAGGAGTAGCGAAGATGGGGAGATATTTGGCAAAGGGGTTGGGTCAAAAGATGGCTTCTTGAGGATAGGTATGATGGTTGTGTTATTGAATGAAGAAGAAAAAATGGCAGCAGTAAGCATTCGGTTGAAGAGATTGGTTTGGGCTGGAATAATCACACTAATAAGGTTTGGAATGAGGTGGGATGGCAATAAGTTGAGAGAACGGATAGTGAGATGGTAGTTAAAGAGCAGAGTAGAGAGATTTTTATAAGTAATGTTGGGGAGGCGGGGTACTAGAACACATAAGCTACTTGCAAAGAGTGGATAGTGGAGTTGTTGCGATTCGCATGATCTTGTTTGAATTGCCATTTTAAAGTATTAAAGTCTAAATCTTCACTGAAAAGATGTAAGGATTATGGGGGCCAGCAATTAACATTTTTAGAGGGTTTTAAAATCATTATGTGTATAGATATGAAAATGCACTCAGCTGAAAGAGATAGAGAAACATGGTTTTTTGAGCATAAAGTAATTGGAGTAGTGCAGAAGTCCATAAAAGGAGTTGTTTGGTTTGACTACGCCTATCCAACCAATTCAATAGTCTTCAGACAATTTAGTAGGAGTAAAAGAAGTTACACTGCACCAACTGAAATCAGAGTGATGTTTGCATAATGTACATGTAAGATCCTTTAGTTCTTCAGAATAAGGTCTGATTTTTGTAGAGGTTCTCTTTTCTAGCTAATAAACATATATTGTTGGATTTCCCTTTACTAAATTTGACTTAAAGGGGTTTTCTCACACTGCAGTTTTACAGTAGCAGACAGCTTTTCTTTCACTCTGCCTTTGACAGACTTTGGGTGGTTCTATAGCAGTGCTTAGCATATTAAGCTTCTCTGCAACTAGCTGAGACATTACAAAGAGCAGTTCAGGAGATGCAATCTTCAGAAAAGAAAGCTACAAGTGTTCTGAGAAGTGAAAATAATTACTTTTCTGTAAACAACCGCTAATCTTATTAGAGATAATTTGTCTGCTGCTAGAGTGAGCTCCGACCATGGTGACATCCCTCCTTGCTCTGCCTAATCAGTAAGGGAGATTATGGACATAACCAGAGAAACCTGTGTGCACTCAGAGCAGATAACATCTGACTGACTAAGGTAAAATCAAAAGACTGTGTTTGGAAAAAGTCTTTAGCTTTCAATAGGTAACTGATCTGTGTAATGTGAACCCCCTTTTAAGTATGGTGGATGTCAATGTCGGACAATCCCTCAATGAGTTTGCATCAGGAAGGTTATGCAGCAAGTTTTACCTATTTAATCAGCAAATATGACTCTCTCATATTATAATGTATCGCACTAATTTGTTTTTTCTACACATGCATAGCAGTAACTTGTGCCATCTTTAAAGAAAATTGTTCCAAAACTGCATTACCTTCACTACCGCTGCTAATTATCAAACAACAGTTAATTAATATTAATTAACTATTGCTTCCTTATGGATAAAGAGAAATATGATGTATACTATTTCTAACATCATTAGACATTACTATGCATTGTCATCACACAAACATATGAGTGATTGAGGATTACAGTGACATTATTGTTATTACATGTTGGGGGCACTGGGCACATTATAGCCCAATGAGGTAACTAAATAGGATATAAATATGACATTATATATGAAGAACATAGGCTTGACAGGTAGGGCCCCCATGGACCTTACTGTTGAAAGTGGAAGTGGAAGGATTGTCTAGAACACTACTCACCAGTAGTTCTTCCAGAACTATAACCCCAAAATGACAAATGGAGAGATATAGGCTGGAGATCAGAATCCAGCTGTCATCTTATTGTGGTCGCATTTCAGAATAAGGATGTAATTGGTCACATTCAAAACCTGTCCGTACATGCAACACTAAAGAAATGTAATTTAAATAGTCATATAAAAAGAATTCTCAAAATATTAATCAGGTTTTCCAGCAAAGAAAAAAAAACCTTAAATTACTTGCTTATATCTCCCTATAAAGTTTTCTACGTTCATTTGTGTTTTGCCTGTGTTTTATGTAGCCTCCTTTTTCTACAGCAGAGCAGCAGCATTTCCTGTTTGAAAACTGTTTCTCTTTGCCTTTTAAAACTGCAAGACCCAGGATCCCTTGCCGTGCTTTGTCTCTCATTATCCGTCAATTCCACTACATGCATACCTCATATTGAAAGACAGAATAAAGGAATGTGACTTCAAGGGCTCTCCTGAAGCTAATTTGCTCACCTCATCTCTTGGGCTTGACATAAAGCTGTTTTTTGAGTGTGGAGACACAGAACTACTGAACTTCCATGAATAAAACAGCTGATGTAGACCTGTAGGAAGATCAAAGAAAATTTTATGAAAGTATATTACTAAAGTACATTACTGTTCCCACTGGACAACAACATTAAGTCCTTATGTACCTTTTTGTTCTTCAGACTTCTCCAAAAGTCAGTTTCTGGGACAGGAAGCAGCTGACAATTACTCCCTGTTAGCCTGTAAACCAGTGTCTATGTTTCTATTGTAGTGATGTCAAACAGAACAGAATATTCAGGGCATGTTCACACGACATATAGTGGAGCATACCTGTGCGCGCCACTATACATCGGCTGTTTGAAAGTACGTACTGGCCAGTGCATACAGTACCTTCAACAGTGCTACCGCTAACATGTCACTTTTTTCTCCCAGTGCTCAGTACATGCCGGGGAATTTGTCTGAAAATCATAGCAAGATTGTACCGTATTTGCAGGGAGTACATTGGGTATATTACAGCGCAATTATGCCCCACAAATGCGCCGTGTAAACATACCCTTAATCCAATGTGTAGCCTATGAAGTGAGAGGTTTTAGTTTTCTTTTAATATAGTTTGCCACCCTGGATTGCTGAGTAGTGGAGTTTAACAGTGACACAAATTAGGGAGAAAGTAGCTACAGTAACTTCTCATACAATTTTGGTATTATTAGAAATCAGTTGTGAACCTGATTGATAATTGCAAAAAAAAAAGGACAGGGCACCCTAACATAGCTTTCATTTCCACCCTGAGACACATACCCCAAATCCGTGGAAAAATATCATAAAACAGGGCATATTTCTGAAAAATCAAAGAATTCTTTAAAATAAGGGAGCAAATTCATAGCCAGGTACAGGTGTGTGAAAGGACGGTCACTAATGTCTCTCATGATCTTTTTAAAACTAAGACTATAACTATGACAACGAGGTATACTCTACAACTAGAGGAAAGAAGGTTCCACCATCATAATAGACTAGGATTCTTTGCTCTAAGAGCAGTTAGACTACGGAACCTAACGCTACAACAAGTTTTAATGGTGAATTCGTTAAAAAATTTTAAAAGAGCTTGGAGACCTTCTTGAAAAATATAACATTACAGGTTTTGATCACTAGATTCTGGAGATAGGATGTTGATCCAGTGATTTATTCTAATTGTTATATTTGGAGTCAGGAAAGCATTCCTCTTGTATAGGGCATTTGTCATCTGTCTTTTAAGCGTTTTTTCCTTTTTCTAGATCCACACAGAAGGTTGAACTCGATGGACTTGGGTCTTTTTCCAACTTTATCTACTTTCCTACAATGATCCAGATTTCATAGGTGCATGGCAAATCTCTCTCTAAACCTGAGTTCTACTCCAGTAAGACTATGGAAAGCATCTGTAGTCAGAAGGTCCCTTATAAACATCATCACCTGAGTCTTTGTTCTCCATGTTGAATTACATCGGTCATCATTCCTGGCACATTCCAACACCCTCCCTACTGATTTTGTACTTATTATTGTTGTCACCTTTTGTATTTTCAGGTCATGTCACTCGTCACATACCAGATTCCCAAAACCGTAATGACATTGTCTTTGGAACGTATACTTTACTGTAACAACTTTTCTTAAAATGCACTAAATAAATCTTTCTTATTTCATCTTTTTTGAATTTTTTTTTTATTTTGACCTGGATCTGGGTAGGAGGCACACGAAAGAAATTGCAAAATCTTTTCAGTCAGTGCTACTCTGTTCTTACTGCACTATAGCATTTGTCATTGCCAAAACAGCGGAGTTTAATTAAGTGTTGTGAGCAGCCTAGTGAGAAACACACTTTAAATTAAACCTCTGTACACGCAGCTATTGGTTCTTTACCTCCTGAACAATCAGCGGGGTGTTCAGCATAAATTCTCTCTCTCGAGGGAGAGGTAGCTGCATGCACCTCTAGCAATTCATAAATGATCCTGCCTGCACAGAACAATATCTTATTAAAGTGCATTTAATTATTTCTTAGTTTTAGATGAAAGCAATAATTAATGTGCTTACCGCTAAACATTTTATTTACTCTTGATGTATTGATGGTATTAGAGGGAAACCTATAGTATGGCTAAAAATTTCAGCTATTCGTGAAATTACACGGCAAATTATCTTTTGATGTATCAAGCAGTCAGAAATATAATGAAATGCATTACTTTAACACCTCAGTGGTAATGGATTGGTACGTCTTTGTAAGCAGTTTAATTTTCCAAGCGCTCTTACAATTACATACCGCAATTCAGAGCAAACTTTTCAAATGGTGCAAAAGATTTCATTTTTTTTCCAATTGGGAATATATATCCTGAATATTAGTGCAGGATGCAATTATGGTCAAGTGTGCACCATGGGATCCTTTTAAAGGAAGAAATATTTCAGATCTCCCGCCAATTTTTTAGATTTGCCATCTGCATTTTTTAAAGGGCTGCTTTGGTTTTAGCCATAAAAGTTATTTTTGGAAAGTTTAGGCTTCAGTTTCTAATGGTTTTAAAGATCTTTTCTTACTGTCATGTAAGCTATCCATTTAGAAAGGGATTTTCCAAAAATAAGCCCTCCCCCCAAAAAAAGCCCTAGCTTAATTTTTAGGGGTTTTTGGAGTAGGCTTTAAATATAAGCCCTACTCCAAAAATAAGCCCTAGATAGTCAGCGCTTCCACGTGACGCTAGGTTATGTCACTGACATCACAGAGAATTAACCTAACACTGTAGGCTCTGGAATAGGCATAATGTAGCTCACAAATCGTCCTGCTGCTTCCTCCCTCCATGGCAGGCTAAAATCTGCTCACCCGCTCCTGTGTCCTAAATCCCTCCTCCTGCTTGTTGTCACCTGGTGCTCGCCTCCTAGGTCCTGCTGGGCTGCCATTCCAGGGTCCCACCTCCTATCTCCCAAGTGCCTCCTCTTAGACCCCACCACCGGCCAGCCGTGCTCACTCCCACAGAAGCAACCATGTGTGACGTCACAACCACCGTTCCCGAGTCCCACTCCAGACTCCCGCCTCCTGCCCCCTCCAGGCTGCATAGAGAAGAAGCGTGCCACTGCCACACAAAGTGTTTTGAGAGTGTCAGTAAGTGTTGACATAACAGATACTGACACAGCACCAGCAATTGTGAATGTAAGAAAGCCCTACCCAAAATATAAGCCCTAGCCCCCTTTCTTTGGAAATGAAAATAATATTAGACCCTGTCTTATTTTTGGAAAATTAGGGAGACGCACCAAGTCAGCGTGTGCAGATTTGTTATTCGAATATTTCAAAAGGCTCATGGGAAGAGAGCTGAGCTCTGCTGCGCCATCTATTGGCTCTATCCATTTAGTCATTTTTAACCCTTGGATTCTCTGTAGGTCAGTTCCCACCATACTTCCCTGTTTTCTACAGCTTCTTTCAATTGCTTGATGTTTATTCCTCTATCATTCTTGATGGTTTCAGAATAATGGGCCTTTGGTCTCCTCTGTTGCCATTTATCATTTACTATCCCAAGTAGCAGCTGCTTTTCTAGTGAATTCGCCCTCATCACACGACCAAAACACATCAGTTTCTATTTGGTGAACCTTCCTTCCAGGGACAATTTTGGACTTATGTGATGAATAGGACTCATGGGATAGGAATCTTTATTGTTTACTTCTAGTGGACAAGAATCTGTCCTGGTCATTGGATGGACACACAGATGCATGGCTTGCTACAAAGTTGTTAAAAACACTATTTGGCCATTTCGTGATAATATTGTTTTTTGGATATAGTCAACAGGGTTCCCAAAAATGATGATAGAAAGTCTATGAATACCTCAGAATTTTCTATATTTTTGCATGAATTTAACCTAAATCTATGTCATATTTTCACGCAAGTATTAAGAGTAGATAATGAGAACCAAATTAAACAAATAAGTCAATAAATATGTTAATTGAGGAAAATTACCAATACACTACATGTAGCAGCAACATAGAGGACATTATAAAGCAGTACTGAGTAGTGAACCCAACACTGGGGTGAGAAACAACACTTAATTAACTTGTGTATTTCTCTATCTCTGTCTCTCCTCAGCCAATCCCCCTTTCCTCTCCATAAACTTGTATGAGCAGCTGTAACCTGATCCCTTAACTGGCTGGAAGACAAGATAGATCTCAGAAGATTTTTCAATTGACTGATTTGTTTTGGGTGTAAGGGAGAGGTAAAGAACCTTATACATTTAAAAAAAATGTATTCATCTCTAATAAGATATACTCTATTACAAAATTTGTTATATTCACTTGTACTATCAGTTCAATAAGTTTCTTGAAAACTTAGGTTATCTTCACACGGCTTAACTGCGGGGCGTAATTCCGCCCCGCAATTACGCCGTGTGGCCGGCGGCGGGAGCGGGGGAGCGAGCGGGGGGCCGGCACTTCGCCGGCCCATAGACAGTCATTGCTAGCGACGTATACGTCGCTAGAAAGTGACCTGTCAATTATCTCCCCCCGCGGCGTATTCGCCGAGCAGGGAGAGGAGACGTAATGCATAGTTCTCTATGAGAACTGTGCATTACCGTAGTTACTGGGACGGGTTCAGCCCATAATTGGCGCACTTCGGCGCGTAATTACGGACTGAATTACGTCCCAGAATAAGCCATGTGAACATGGCCTTAGGGAGACATGTATGAACGGGGCTGCGCCAGAATTCTGGCCTCAAAAAGCTGTAGTAGACCAGTTCTATAGACGTATGAACAGGCGTACGCCAAAGACACTTGTTAGCGCGTCAAAGTTTTGGGGCGTTCTGGGGGTGTGTCGCACCAAATTCGTAGAAGTAGACACATTTATGATTCTTTGACGCCAAAACTTTGGCGCAGAACAGTTAGGTGGTTTGCCTGAGCCTGAGTTGTCGTATTGTCACTAGACGGTGCCTGTATGTATAAACTGCAGAAGAACAGGGTCAAACATTCTGGCGCAGGCTATACTACCTTAAAGCGATTTAAAACTGGCCTATCAGCGCCAGAATTCATACATGTCGCCCTTAGTATCCATTTAAGAACTGAACCAATTATATCCTTAAAGGGGTTTTCTGAACACAGTGATTCATTTTTAACATAAAGGGAATGGTAAATAAAGATTCTTACCAAATACATTGCTGTTTTGCTTTTGCTTTGTTCAGAAGATAAAAAAGATTTAATCTACTGCTAGTTTACACAAATTTCTCTTGGTTACCAGCCACCTCTCCTTGCTTTTGTCTTATCTGAATGCTCTGAGCTGCTGTCCGTTCATAGTGAATCACTCCCTGCTGAGTCTTATCTCCAGCACAGAAGCTTGTTTACCTAAGTAAATGACAAAAGAACCTACAGTATCTCTAAGGTTATAGAGCCTTAGAGTTCTGTAGCCTTGTGCGCTACAGATTATAAACCTCATTTATTCATGTAAATGTAACAGGAATAGCTGAGCTGATGTGCCAGTCACTGCTATAGAACCACCCACAGCGTAACCAAGAAGTGTTGAATCTGAAGCTGGTTCTGTCTCTGTGAAACAGCATGGTGAGACAACTCATTTAAGGGCTATGTGTATTTTTTGGTTTGCGTTCTCATTTTCATCATGACTTTTTATTTGTAAATTTATATACTATAACTATTTAAGGTCTTTTTTCTTGTAAGATAAGTTGTACATTATTTGATGGACTTTTTTTATAATGGCATAAAAAGCATATCTGTCATCCTATTGATGGTGTTCAGTGATTATGTTAATAGATGTCATAACTTTATTGCCTGGGCCATTATAAAAACAGAGATGCCACATGCCACATGTATTACTTTGGAATTAAAACACTATTATGTCTAACACTTAGGGAGATGTGTGAAAGGGTTTTTTGCCCTTTTGTGGCGTAAAATGTGCCAAAACAAATTATGTGCCATGTTTGACGCATTGTTCAACAGATCCGACACTTTTTAAAATGCCTAACATGAGGGCGCATTTTGGGGGCATTCTGGGGTTGTTATGGAGGCGTGGCACACCACACTCGTAATATTAGACACATATATGAATGCGGGTTGTCAAAACTAGGCGCATTACTGCTCCGACAGGCAGACCTATCTCAATGTGGCCTGCCTGAGCTTGAGGAGTCAAAGTGGAGCTGGATTTAAGTACAATAATAAAAAGTAATTTATGATCATTATCAAACTATATAAAATTAAGTTATATAAAGGAAAATAAAAATTTGACGCGCTTATTTGTATACAGGTCTCCCTTAGTACCTTTATGTTGTTATTTATTTTAAACATTTTTAACTATAATGTAATAATAATTGTTTATGACTTCACAAAATGCACTGGCGTATCTAAGATTTACTATAAAGGTATGTGCAGACAGCGTCTTGGATATGCTTTTGCAATTAATAAAATTTACAAAGTGTGGTAAATATTTGGATATGTTTTCTGGACTGCAGAAACGTATCCCTATAGTTTGTAACGTCTTTTCAATGCACTAAGTGGATCAAGAATTGACATGTCCATTCATTGAACACATCCGCTTAACGCAATGCAACGTAGGTAACGTAAACGTATGTAAAACACGTATTGTCTGAACGACGATACATATTTCACATTGCAGTCAATGTAATTACACTTGAATATTGTTAACCCCTTAACGTCACTGAATGTAAATTTACGTCCCGGTGCAGGCTTTGTAGCGGCGCGATCCTGCTACAGAGCCGGCAGATGACGGCTTCTAATTGCAGCTAACACCCACCGGTTCCAGCATTGGATGGTTTTGCGCCGCCCCGCGCTGTTTAACCTATTAGACGCTGCAGCAATTGTGAATGCTTTGTCGAAATGAATGAGAAACAGTCACCGTTCATCACTCGGACTGGGACATCAGTGGCGAGATCGCTGTGTCCCGATCACTTAAAGGGGTTGTCTCACTACAAGGATTGCTTTATATGTTTAAGATCTTGCAAAAACAAGTCACTTTGCAATATGTGACCATTAACAGTGTCCTACCTATTGCTAGGTATCCCATCTTCTGTGGGCGGCATCAGCTCCTCAGTTCGCTGTAAATACAGACCTGTTTGATCTCTCCTGACAGGCTGCAAGCATTGGTTGCTATAGCTACAGACATGTTTGATCTCTCCTGATAGGCTACCAGCGCTGGTCACTATAGTTACAGACCTGTTTGATCTCTCCTGATAGGCTGCCAGCACTGGTTGCTATAGCTACAGACCTGGCTTCTACTGCAGCCTAATGAAAGCCAGTAAACACGCTCCTGAATTCAAAATGAAACCAAGAAAACAGGACTGAGGTAAGAGGAATCAATGTAGTGAGACAACCCCTTTAACATTCAACAAGCTTCCATCGCCGCTTGGAATGTTTTCTGTTTTACTACTTCCTACCTAAACGGGAAGTAGTAAAACCGCCATCTCTGTACACCCCAATGTATTTTCTATACTATGCATTAGGCTGTAAAAATGATTGTGCTCCATAGTGGTTAAGCATCCTTGGGGTGATTTAATGTTAAAGTAGAAAAAAAAAAAAGTTTAAAGGTGTAAAAAAAAAAAAATAAGTGTATTAAAATTTCAAATCGCTCCCCTTTTGCCATTTTACAAATAAAAAACATAAAATAATAAAAAAAGTTACACATATTTGGTATCGCCGTGTGTGAAAATGTCAGATCTATTCAAATATAATATCATTTATGCTGTACATGAACACCATAGTAGAAAAAAAATCCAAACAACAAAATTGTGTTTTCTTGGTCATTTCACGTCCCTGAAAAATTGGAATAAAAGTGATTTAAAAAGTTGCATGTATTCCAAACTGGTACCTATAAAAAGCAGACTTCCGCCTGCAAACAATGCACCCTCACTCATGTCCATATGTGTTAGTTCAAAAAGGTTATTGGTCGCAGAAAATGGCGCCGCGGTAAAAATTTAAAAAATAGAAAATGTTTAGATTTTTTTTGCAGTACCAAAACATAACAAAAACCCTACATGTTTGATATTTCCGGATTCATATCAACCTGTAGAATACAGAGAACACATCATTTAAACCGGAGAGTGAAAGGTGTAAAAAAAAAAACACAAAAATGGCGCAAGTACATTTTTGTTTCACATTTTGCCCCACTTAGAATTTTTTCGTGGTTTCCCAGTGTATTCTTTGGTAATATGAATGACATCATTAGAAAGTACATCTTGTCCTGCAAAATAAAAGCCCTCATATGATTATGTTGATGGAAAGGTGGCTCTTGGAAGGTGGGGAGGAAAAAACTAATTTGGCAATCCAAAAAAACGAAAGGTCCTTAAGGGCTTAAATACGTATCGTGGTCCGTTTTTCGATACGTAAAACTTTTCCAAATATATATTTAACAAACCCCGTGTAAACATATCCTAAAAGTCACCAGTACTGGATGATTTTCAGGGTGCCATGTTAAAACAGTCAGGTCTGTTAATCAGAATGCAGGGACTGATGTAGAAGTGACAGAGAGAGTACGCATCCTGTGTCAACACCATAATTATTACAAAATGGGGTGGTTCTATGGCTTGATCAGAGTTTTTCTTTTTTACCACCTATTGGATGTAGCACTCTTCAAATCACATCTAATTCACTTAGGGCCACATGTATGAAAGTTGTCTAGGTCTAAAATTCACTTTGTTGCCCATAGCAACCAATCAGAGCTCATAGCAACCAATCAAAGCGCCTCTCTCATTTCATACAGTGCTCTGGAAAAATAAAAGGGGTGCTCTGATTGGTTGCTATGAACTCTGATTGGTTGCTATGAGCTCTGGTTGGTTGCTACGGCCAACAAAGTGAATTTTAGACCTAAACAGTCTTCATACATGTGGCCCTAAGTCTTGCAATGTAAAAGGGGTTAGAGCCAACCAGATATTCATCTGCAGATGGCTGTTTTGGAGTGTTTTCCCCTCATCAGTGCAGAGTAGAACAATGGTTGGTTAGAGAAGAGGCACTAGGGGTAGTTCGAAAGGGGTAACATTCCTTTTCAGGGAGACATGATGTTTCTGATGTGTAGAGACTTATATCTTCATCTCTTGGCCAGAGTGTAGAAAAGTTACAAAGGGCAAAGTGTTTCTGATATGTGGAACTTAAACATCATTATTCGCTCCACTAAAATTTAAATATATTCTACAAGACTAATAGAAAAGGAGCTCGGACTCTGCTGCGCCACCTATTGAAGGTAGCATTCCTCAATTTACGCCCAACTGAGCATTGCAATTAAATGGGATTAGACGGGTGTCAAACTGCGGCCCTCCAGCTGTTGGGAAACTACAACTCCCATCATGCCCACTGTTTATAGATTATACAAATGCATGATGGGAGTTGTAGTTTCCCAACAGCTGGAGGGCCGCAGTTTGACACTCCTTGTTAGTTTATGGCTATCACACTTCACCTATGCTCACAAAATTTAGATATGGTACTGCGCAGGAATTACCTCCTATTAGCAATGTACATGTATATCATTTTTAGAAGTAAAGGAGTTTTCTCACTATAAAGATTAGCTTTTAGCATGAAGGGACAGGTAATTGAAGACTTGTTCTAAATATATTGGTCATGAGTCATGAGATAATAGATGTTTTATGTGCTCTGAGTGCTCACAGTTTTCTATGATAACTTAAAGGGGTTTTACCAAGAAGTCAGTTCCTTACCTGTTATCTGATCAGGAGACAAAATTAACTCAGCATGCTGAGTCACGGGGGGAGATGGAGGTGGTCTGAGCAGACACAGGCAGTACCAGGGAGCATCTACAATGTTTACACAAATAATTACATTAAAACCAGTGGATTCTCTATACAAAAGACAGGATATTTCTCCACAGTCCCTTGCTAGCTCCTTTATGTTCCCTGTCATCAGATAAGAAGTGCAGACAGCACAAGCAGGCCAGATCAGCTCCTGGTCCTGTCTGATGTAAACTGTGGGTAACTAAGGGCATGGAAAGAAAGCTGTAGCTCTCAGAGGCTTCATTTTTTGTCATCACATATATTTAGAAAAGTGATTAAATACCCTTTTTGGAGGAACCCACGTCAACATTACATTGTGGCAAAACCCCTTTAACCATAACTCTGTTATCTGTTTAAAAGAGAAAGCGGAGAGCAGGGAGTGGTGTCACCATGGAACTCACTACCTCAGTCCAGTACTAACTAATTATCTCTAACAAGATTACAGATGTCATTGTTTTCAGTCCTCACAGCACATGTTTTTTGTATTTACTGGAGATTAGCTCGCCCGAACTACTCAGCATCAGTTAGTTACTGAGAACCGAAATAGGCGAATCACTGCTATAAAACCACCCACAGCTTGACAAAGTCAGAGCAAGTGTAAAACTGCTTGGTGAGAAAACCCCTTTAATTATAATAACTACAGGTAATTAGAATTTAAAATTATAATTTATTGAATGTGAAATATTTTATTTTTGGTGTATTTGTTTTTGTTGCATTGGCTTTGTATTTTTAATTCTATTGTGTACTTTAAAAATAAGAAGTTTTTCATTGTAATAACTTTCTAAGTTATTTCAAATCAAATTTCACTCCAGACCATTGTGATCCCAGGCAGGAATTGTCCCACGCCTACGATACATTATCAAGCCTATCTAAATGTGCAATATATATGTAATCATTTTATGAGCTATATTTAAATGACAGAGTTTTTGAAGAATAACTGGAAATCAAACAGGCTTTTCTATTAGGTTCCATTACCGGTTACTAGTTATGCATGGGATGGGATGAAATTAACCGGCAGATAACAGGTTTCTCATCAATGCAGTGCAAGGATTTTTTTTTTTACTATCCCCGCCGTCCATTATCCTGAGTTGTGAAAATGCATCTTTTTAATTCAAGCAGCTTATAGAAAGATATTTCAGGATGGTTCAGTTCGATTTGTGATTCAGCCCAGAACGTTTCTGTGAGATCTGAATTTTAATCTGACAGTGAATAAGAGTTTCCTATTTTCTTTGGCAGTATATTATGACTTTTTTTTTTTTATTACAGGCAGCTTGTGAATAATTTGAGTTTCTTTAAAATGATATATGTTAAGATCATAGATGCTACGGTAATTCACCTCTTCCTTGCTGAAAAATAAAATGACCAAAGTTCTTCAGCAGCTCTGCAAATACAGTGGTTTGTAAACCGAACTGCATGTAATAGGCTAAAGTTGATTAAAGAAACAATGAATATTATTGAAAATATCTGATCCTATTTGTCTGAGGTACAGTGGTCTAATTTAGAATATAGCGTTCACATTGTAAAATGTAGCTCTGCTCGCTCCTGCTATCTGTGGGCTCGTCAGAGGAATATTTTTTGAAGGTGTATCTCTTGGCTATATAAGTCATGTACACTGTAAGCTCTGTTCTTAACATTGCACCCACAGCTAATAATTGTTGACAATTAGGACATGTCCCCACAGTCAGGTTTTTCAGCCAGTTTTCGGTTTTGAAAGCCGTCTGTACACTGGCTGTCACACTTTATCATGGACCTTAAAGGGTTTTGCCACAATCTCATTTCATACCTCCTGCATCCAGCTCTTCAGCTCTGTGTGCTCAGAAGGGGGCGTGTGTGATTTGATTGAATTGCAGATCATGTGACCCAGCAGACTGACATCATCAGGCCTTACCTCTCTCTAGTCAAAGAAAGGTCTGTTTATGTAAAGCATTGTGAGTAGCTGAGAAGTAAAGGTTTTGCCTCCAGGCACAAGGGTCCTTGGTTCAAATCCCTGCAGGAACCAAACCTGTATTTTTTTCTCTTTATCAATGCACAGACCTCATTGAGGTTTCTTTTTTTTATTTATTTGCACTGTTTGACTAATTACTAAGGAGGACAGAGGACGGAAGTAGAATGACAGCACCTGGGGTTTGAACACTCAGTAGCTGCCTGAGAGGTGAAGTGATGTCTGAGCATGTCTGACCAGGACTGAGGAGCTCTCAGCCCTGGTCGTATCCACTGAAGACGAGCTGTAAACAATGGATCACTAAAAGAGCGGCTAAAACAAAAATGGTCCAGAATTTTAAATGATGATTAATGGTGAAAATGTTTATTATTTAAATTGCAAGCTTCCCACGTCAATTTTACTTCGTGGCAAAAAACATTGAACATGTTTATTCTTCCACCCGGTTTTCAGACAGAACATGAACATGTCAGTGCGAAGGGAGAGGTCTTTTCTCCGCAAACAGCGGAGAAAAACCGCCCCACTGCGGCCGTGCACACTGCTCCAAAACAGAGCAAATACCGGTCGGATTATCCAACTGGCATTTGCTCTGTGCCGTGGGGACATGCCTTTATTCTGGGAAGAACGACCTTGCACCCAAGTCACCATCTTTAAAAAATAAGGGGTTTTATAGTTGAAAAGTAGAATCTCCTTTTCTTTGAATAACTGTAAGGGTGCGTTCACATGGCAAAGACCCAAAACCGGTTGGATTTTCCTACCGGTATTTCGTCTTTTTTTTGGCATGTAGGGGGGTGGCTTTTGTCTGCTGTTTGTGGATTCAAGCCGCCCCCCTTCACACCCACATGTTCATGTTCTGCCCAAAAACCGGTTGGAAGAGTGAACATGTTCTAAGTTTTTACATAAGCCAGTGGTGTCAAAAACCGTCCAGCAGAAAATCTGTGCACTGTGGACTGCTGCGCGGATGTTCTATTAAAATCAATGTAAAAGGTTGACAGTTGTTTTACAGATGGTTTCAAATCCGAAAACCATCTGTAAAACCGACTGAAAACCTGTGCCGTGGGGACAAGCCCTGAGGGTGAGAAGCATAACAGTTTCTAAAATGTACACAATTGTCAAATTAGCTCCGAATTCAGCTTCACTTTGGGCTGTGTTATTCCAGTGGTGAGCCAGTCAAACCTGGCTTACCATGAGTCTTCTTTCTCAGGAAGGCCAGTATTATTCGCTTCTAGGCCTTTTTGCAAAGCTGAACAACCCAGCCTTCAATCCTACCATGAACTATACGATGATGTCACATTGAGCATGAGTTTGCTTGTACAGTATATATCATGGTCATAAGAAAATCACCCTAATACGTGAAATGCATTCAAAAAAGGGGTTCAGCTCATGGGACAAATAGGGGCAGATCGTTAGTAGGTTGTAAGAGGTTATTTGCAAATTAACCCTTAAAAACTAGACTCTAGTAGAAAGTCATCAGCTTTAAAGTCAACTCTGAATGGACCATACAGGCCCATATATGTATTAAAGCTTGGGTCCTATGGTAATCTGGTGAACCTCTCCAGTCCTGTCTGTATTAATGGGTAAGTAACATGGCAGTTATGTAGTGGTTGACTTTCTATAACTTTTCTCCTGCTAAGATGATGGTAGCAATGGACTCTTCCTGGACAGGAAAACAGACTACAGTGTCTGAGTCAAAAGACTATCTTCTCTGCATGTATTTAATAATGTCATTAGTCCCAGTGCAGGGTCCTTGAGCACTTTTAGGGCGACATGTATGATTCTCACTAGGTTGGAGCGCGCCGTTTCGCCCGGTTTTTAGTGAAAGCTGCGCCTGATTTATGTTGGCGCCGGGGCGCGCTCATAAATACCATGAAAATTCCGCCGCGCCTCGCCAGTGTGTGGGGCGCAGTGCGGGACTTAGGCGCAGAAGGGACTGCGCCGAAAATCTGTTCCGATTCGAGACAGGCTGGAAAACAACGATAAATCATTAAAGATGTCCGTGCTGCATGGAGTATGAATCAAAAAATCGCCTTTATAAAGGCGTTCAATATTCTCAGAAAAAGAGCTCAAACCTCAAAAAGAAATTATAATAAAAAAAAAATCACTTTCCAAAAATCTAGAACGGCGCTTCATCGGGAATTTGGATATTTGAAATTGCAGGGAAATACAGTAATTCAAATTCTGAAAGCTATTCTGATTGGTCGGCAGAAATCGGCCAATCAGAATAGGAGTGACAGTGAACCATTAAAACCTACGGAGAACTAGTGACCAATCAAAATTAAAGGCGGGACAGTTCAAAATACAGTAAAAAGGCAGAAAAGAGCTGATTGGTTGAGCTAGCGGGGGCTTGGCTATCTCGGCCAATCAGAATAGGAGCGACAGGGACCCATTCTAACCTATGGAGAAATATTGACCAATCATATTCAAAGGCGGGACAGTTCAAAATACAGTAAAAAGGCAGAAAAGAGCTGATTGGTTGAGCTAGCGGGGGCTCGTCCAGCTTAGCCAAACAGAGCGCGAGCTACTTTCTCATAGAGTTCTATGAGAAAAGAAATGCAGAGCGAGCTCTGTTTGTGATTGGCTAACCTAAAAGAGGTGCAGTTATTTGGACCAATGGGAGAGCGAGCGACGCTCTTATGGGTTTTCTAATGCAATCTGAAATAAAACTGTACATGGCCGAAATCAAATGATAAGACTACAGAAGTTGTACCGATGTGTATATAAAATGAACAATAATATTGGGGTAAAGAAAAAAAAATATTAATTCAATAAAATAATGTTTATTTCTTTATTTTTGTTAATTTTTTTTTTCTTTACTTCTTTAAGATGTCCTTAAAGTTGTGATCTGATTGGTTGCTACAAGCAGTCCCCGCCCTTTTTACGAAGTTTCCCAAAGAAGCTCTACTATTTGACATTTTGTATTTCTCGAAACATATGCTCTCTAATTGTAATTAAATTCTCCCTCTAATTGATTCATTTGCACTAAGCCTGTACTTTAGGGGGAAAAAATTAAACGAGCTGCGCATTTTCTGCATTGATGCACAGCATTCACAAATATCTCATAGCCGCGTATATAAAACTGAACATCGAAACACAGTGTGAGCACAGTACTTATTCTCATTAGTCTTTATAGGATTTCAATTGAATTAATATGTACAAGCCTATGAACAGCTGTGAACTATCCTGAATTGTAAAACTGCAATGACACATTTAGAATGTACTCATGCAAATCTTCGTTAGCATATATTCTCTCAGAAATAACGAATATGGATTTCTGGAAAGTATGTGACAAGAATAATGAAATCATTTCGTAATCCAAGGTGAACGGCAAATCGTGGTTTAAACTAATACAATATATAACAGACAATGGTCCTCTAGAATCCCATTGACATTTGATGCCCAACTTAGAGCCCAAGAGCCATATAAAACCTTCAAGTACTCTATATAACTCACATACAAAATACATCATCCATAACGTTAATGCCCAAGGCCATAACATTAAGAACATCTGCCTAATATGGTGTAGGCTCTCCTTTTGCCACCTAAACATCTCCTGACCATCAGTTCATAGAGTCCAAAAGACCTTTAAAGGTGTACAGTGGTATCTGGAACTATGGATTGAACTTTCCTTTTCAGCATGTTCTACAGATACTCAATTGGATTTAGATCTCGGGAGTCTAGAGGCCAAGTCATCACCTTGAACTCTTTTTCATGGTTTCCAAGTCAAAGATTAACCAGAGCACCTTTCTACCTATGCCAGGATGACTTCTTGTCATAGAGCATCCTGGCACCACCTCTTCCATGGGTAGCCAATTTACATAGACTTGGCCTTCCTTACATTGTAAAACAAATGAATTCATCAGACTGGGCCCTCTTTTTAGTGCTTATTTCTGTATCCATGTGCCAACTGTACATTGCCCATTCAAAAAAAAAAGTCATAGCTGAGTAATACAGAAGACCAACGCGTTTCGGATCACATGACCCTTACCATGAGTAACGCGTTGGTCTTCTGACTTGCAGCACACACTTTGATATGAAGACTCTCGTTTTGTGTTATTTCATTTGAAATGGTTATACAACTTTTAATATGAAGGAATAAAGTTTTTGAATTTTTAAAGTATCAATCCCGTCTGCCTCTACCTCTTGATCGGATGTGCTGGCTACACTGGACTTATCTGTATAAACATGTACAGTCTGGGTGGTAGGTTCATCCAATTTTTACATAAACCACCCCATATTTATGAAACATGGCTGGACCATTGTAAACCTAGCACTTCTTATCATTAGTCTCACCCACACATTCCAATAGATTGTAAGTTCTTGCGAGCAGGGCCCTCACACCTTGTGTCTCATCTGTAAGTAGCTTTTTACTATATAATGTCTTTCTTTTTGTCTGTACTTATGTCCACCAACTTGTAAAATGCCGTGGAATATGTTGGTGCTATATATATATAGTCTATATGTGTAACTGTGTTATATGGAGGGAACACAGGACATAAGACTGGGTTATATGAAGGGATCTATGAGTTAAAGGGGTTGTCTCACTACAAAGAATAGCTTTCAAAATGTAGGAAACACTAAATTAGGATGTTTTCCAAATATATTGCTTTTTTCATCTTTTTTTTGTTAAGGAGCTACAAATGATTTTATCACCTTCTGAGGACTCTCTGGTTCCCCAAGTGACCAACCTGTGTACTCTTTATCCCCTGCTGTTTGTTCTATCTGATAGCAGGGAGGGACGTCATCACACAGGTCCTGGCAGGCTGTGAGAGCTTGTGTGTTATCTGATCTTTCAGACAAAAGACTAATTACTCTACTGTTTACATTAGCTCAGAAGCTTCTGTGGACCTCAGAGAAGGTAATTTATCTAATCTAGACTGATAAACAGAGAAGTCTGAATACACAGAGCTCATATGCTAATTACAGACAGCTTGACCAGGAAGTGACAGAGCAAAGCAGCATTAATTCATTCATGCATCCTATGAAACTTTGAGATGAGACAACCCCTTTAAGCAGTCAGTATTTGGCCAGATCGTTCACTTTAGTGCTGGGAGATGAGTATACAGCCAGCAGCCCTTTCAGATATCTGGTTTCACTTTCTGGTTTCACTTTAGGATTTAACAGCTCAAAGGGGAGTAAACATAGAGTGTGCAGGCAGCCAATCACAGCGCAGGGGGCGTGTCTGGGGCGTTTCCTGTCTGGGGGGCGTATCCTAACAGGCTGAATGAAATGTCAGTCAGCCAATCACAGTGCAGGGAGCGTGTGCAGGGGCAGAATCTGACTGGGGGTGTATCCCAACAGGGTGAAAGAAATGTAAGCCAGCAAATCACAGAAAAGGGGGCGTATCCCAACTAGCAACTGCAAAAAATAGCTATTGATGCACAATAAAGCTCATATCTGCTATACTAAGTGATGTAGGTAATGCAAACCAATTACAAAAGTGCTTATTTTTACTGTCCCCATAATCTGAGATATGATCTTTGTAGCGAGAATACCCCTTTAAAGACCCTGTGCTTTTGATGTTCCCCTGTTGTACCCTTGTTCATAAGTAACAAAAAACATAAATCATCCGCATTAGGCCCTCTAAGTCTAATTTTTAGGATTACCAATCCGATAATATTTTTTTCCAGCCAATAAAAGCAAACCTCTTTTTCACTTAACTCAATAGAGGAGGCACTAGAACCTCAGCCTTAATGTTCCTGCATTAGAATAACAAATTCTTATTTTTGTTTAATCTTCTACTTTTGATTTGCATGATTCCAGATTATATTATATATTTGGTACTAGAAAAAAGTGTTGGATTATAAAAATTCATAGACTATTGGATTCTGGGGAAAAGTGGTGGTTTATTTTAGTTTTAAATAAATAAAAAATATTAATTTATTTGCCAATTTTTGTAAATTGATTTAATATCACTATAATTTACAAACATTTGCAAATAAATTCATATTTTTTATTTATTTAAAAATCGAATTTGTGTTTTATACCTGCTAATATAATCTGATATATTTTTGTATCTGTGTAAAATTTTATTATGTTACCATCGATTGTGAGGTTTTCTTTCTTGATGGAACCACTGGTTGGCTTTTGTGCTCCTTTTCTATTTGGTCTCAGGAGTGTCGGAGGCCTGCTGTCAGGTTTTACATTGCACCAGATGGACGTCGTGTCAATCAAGCCTCCACAGTCTTGTGCCGAGATCCCATGTGCTAGTAGGTTTCAGCTGCTTCCAGCCTGTTTCAGCCAATGTCCTGCTGCATGTTATGGCAGTCTGTCCAGCATGATACTTATTCAATTCCCCGTTTTCCGATGAGTTTCCTGCATCTCAGAATCAATGTAAGGAGCCTGCTGCTAAACAATGACACCTTGCTATGAGATGACAAGTGCAACATTACATTATCAACGTTACTGCTTCCTTCTAAGTATCTACAGTCACCAACAACCTGAATGATACACGTTTTAGAAATGTACTGTTACAAACATTTTCTATCAATGCAACTGAGCAATGTTATACAGAGGTGGCAGATTTAATTTTATTTGTTAACTTTTAGAGGTCATTAGATATCTATAGCATCCGACAATAGCATAAATAAGGGATGATCCTTTGCAGCTTGCTATTCTGGTTTCTGAATAGCAACATTTGTTATAAAGATGTAGCAGGTTAGTTTGGTAAAAAAAAATAAAAATAAATTGCAACTAGATAGAATTATCACAACTTAGACCCATAGGGTGACATGTATGAAGGAAGGTGCATCAAAGTGAATAGTCGAGTCTCATTTTCAGTGTATAATGTGCCTGATGGATGAAATGGTTTTAGTGCGTTCATAAATGGTGTCTAAAGTCCATTGCACCTCGCCTGTGTGTTATAGGCGCATTATGGAACTTAGGCGCATAAGTAATGCGCTTAACATGTATTAAGGTTATAGACAGAAATAAGAGAAGTCGTTAGAATAGCATGTCAGTGAATAGAAACTATTGTACTGATCCTGCTTGGAGGACCACAGGTCACAGCAACACCTGTGCTGTGCTGGCTTTTGCTGTATGTAGATTAACGGGTGGGAGGAGCAAAAATAAATTAAAAATTTAATGTAGTAAAAATTTTAAATATAAAAATCTGAACATAATCAATGGGATTTTTAATGTAAAATTTTTTTTAGATTCTATTAATTTTAAATACATTTTATAGGAGATATTTTCATATTTTTGGGATACTATATATTTTATATTAATTTATATTTTCATATTTTTCATTAAATTTAAATAGTTACATTTTATACAGTTTGATAAATATAAATTACTTTTTATTATTGCACTGGTGAAAGTTGAAAAATATTGGACATTTTTGCCCCTTACAGCAAATCTATCTCCACTTCGACTCCTCAGGCTCAGGCAGAACACATGAGATAAGTCTGCCTGTCTGAGCAGTAATGCGCCTAGTTTTGCAGAACCACATTGATATATGTGTCTAATATTACGAGTGTGGTGCAACGCCCCCAGAACACCCCGTCATGTTAGGTGCATTAGAGAGTGTTGAGTCTTACGAACAATGCACCTAACACATTCATTAGGTGCATTAGACATTGTAGCCGCTCAGATAGGTGTATTGTATGCCAGAAAAAGGGTGGACAACACCTTCATACATGTCGCCTATAGAGTTAATAGCCTCAATTCTGCCTAATTAAATGCCAACCAGGCATTGGCTATAAGGGCCACATGTATGAAGGGGTCAGATTTAATGTTTTTGCCTTAAGTGCGCCAAAAGTGATTAGTCTGCCTAATTTCCTGATGTATGGTGAATCGAATGAATATGTTTGCCGCATTGTGCACCAGACTTTGTAATGTGCCAAACATGTAGGGGAGTATTATTTGACATATTTATGAATGAGAATGAGGCTTGGCAAAACGAGGCGCATAATTGCTCGAACAGACCTATCTCAATGTGGGCTGTCTGAGCCGGAGTTGTCATAATGGAGGTAGATTTGCCATTAAGGCAAAAAAATTTCCCTTATTTCACAACTTACACCAATAAAATAATAAAAGGTAATTTATGATAATTATCAAACCATATAACATTAAATCATATAAATTTCATAATAAACTAAATGACATAAAATTAATTAAACCAATCCAGCATCTATCAAAAATTCTGTTCTCAATCGTGTATTTACAGAGTTAGCAAAGTGTTATCATCAGTGATTACAAGCACATCAAAGCAGGCTAGAAATAAAATAAAAGGTGTTAGAACAGCGTGTAAGTGAATAGAATCTATGGTAGTGATCTTGCATGTTGCACCACAAGCCTCAGCAAGACCTATGATGTGCCGGCTATTGCTGTATGTAAAATACACGTTTTGCGCATTACAAAGCTGCACATTGCGCCAAACACAGATGTGAGGTGCCTCGAACATTAGGTGCCATTTATGACCACACATTCATCACTTTCGTATATTCAGGTACATTTTACACAGGAAAAATTGTGTAGAGGCGCAAGTTTCATACATGTCGTCCTAAGGGCACGTTCTCACGGCACAGGACAGATACCAGCCGGTTTGCCGGATGGTATTTGTCCTGTTTTGCGTCCGTCCCCACGGCCGCGGGGGGGGGGGGACAGCTTTTCTCCGCCATTAGCAGAGAAAAGCCCTCCCCCTTCACATTGGCTTGCACAGATTCTGTCCGGAAACTGGACGGAAGATTGTGCAAGCACAATGTTTTGTGGCCGGACCGCGGGCGGAAAAACCGCCGGACGGAAAACCCGTGCAGTGGGGACTGCTGCACGGGTTTTCCATAGAGCACCATTGTGCTCATTTTCAGCCGGTTTTTCAGGTGGTCTGAAAAACCGCAAACTGGCTGAAAAAACGGCCAAAAACTCGTGCCGTGGGGACCTGCCCTTAGTGTCTGGGCTGTCGATATCTAACTCTGCAAGGACGTACTGCAACGCCTATGTGTGCAGCTGCTGACGAGCTGACTGTCAGCATTAGCTGGGATCTCCATCAAGAAAACAGGGATAGATTATTACCATCTGTGCATTCTCGATAGATTTGTACACAACGCTTAATGAGCGCTGTATACACAGACAGGCAGAGAGCCTCCCAGCTTTATGGCGCTGGTGGTCACATGACCATCAGCGCTTGGTAGCTGCATGAGCCTCTAGGTATTATCAATCATTGCACAGTACTCCACGGCACAACACTTTGATGCTATGGCAATCGTGCCAGAATTCTGGCACCAGAAAAAAACTTGTCTACATATCTTTCGCCACATTTACTATGGGTTTTAAATACTTTTTAGACCCTTGAACAACTCACTTGACAAGGATGAGCAGGAAGGGGTCTGGCCTGCTGCATATTGGACCATATGTATGAAAACTGTCTAGTAGTGAGACTGTCTTTGTTGCCCATAGCAACCAATTAGAGTTCAGCTTTTATCTTTCCAGAGCACTATATGAAAAAAAAAACTGAGCTGAGCTAGCAACAAAGACAGTCTTACTGCTAGACAGTTCCATACATACGACCCAATGCTTCAAAACATTCACCAAAATGTTAATGCAAACTAAGCCAAGCCATACGTGATATAAAATTAGACAACAATGTCTATGGATGAGTCAAATTTATTGTGCTGGATAAGCCACTATGATAAATTTGGTGCATTTTTTAGACTGACACTGTCTAATTATTAGTAAATCTGCCCCACTGTGAATGAAACAACTACCCTTGAAGGAGGTTCCAGTTTAGAAAACCTCTTTTCAAATACCTTATTTGAAATACCTTTTGTTTTTATAGGGGTCCTCATCTCTTACAGAGGAAAATGACTATATAGAGCATCTCTTACTCTGAAGGAACTATAGTGTCTTGCTCACACAGACAACCCATTGATTTGAGTGAACTCTATGTAATGCTTGATTACTCCTGTGGTGGCGCTTCAGGGAAACTGACTGCCAGAATACAGCTAATTACTGGTGGTCTCAGCAGGGGGACACTTTGTGATCGTCCTATAGCTAAGGGACCGGTTTAAGAAATTGGAGTTGTCCCTTTAATTTGTTACTTTTTTTTGTTGTTTATTTGGGGGGTTTTTAGTTACAGCTGCCAATGCCTTCTGTTCTGTTGCTTATTCCTAGTTAGTAGCTATCTCTCATCATTGTCTTTTTACGAATAGTTTTTCTTCACGTATAGTTGTTACTAATGGAGTGGTCCCAAGCAGAGTACAACCCTATTAGTCATAAATGATGATTCACATCCAGAAAAAAAATGTACCAAAAAAACAGCCGAACAGAATCTGGCATAAAAAATATTTTCAAATGTGCTATTTTACTTTATGATTTATTACTGATGAGTTTGTCATTCGAGAACCCCATAAATTTTTCAGAATGGAAAGCATCTACCTGGAGGACCCTGACAATCCATGCAATACATGAAGAGGCTGATGTAATTCCTTCTTTCCCCTGTGGTGGTGCTGTAGGGCAATTGAACACTTACCGCCAGGTTGCCCAATGTGCGATTTTGCATTATGATTTATTACAGTGGATTTTGTCATTTAAGAACCCCATACATTTTTCAGAATGGAAAGTGTCTACCTGGAGGACCCAGACAATCCATACATTACATGAAGAAACTGATGTATTTCCTTCTTTCCCCTGTGGTGGTGCTGTAGAGGAATCAAACACTTGTCGCCAGGTTGCCCAATAGATGACAGCTGAGCACTCAGGTTATCGAAATCAGCTCATTTTTTGGAAACCTATCAAACAAAAAGGAATCATCTGAAGTGGAAATTCCTTTATGAACAGCTTGAAATATAAGCAAGGTTCACAGACCTTTTTTACTATACTTTTATACTATACTGTTTTTACTATAGGTTTTGCCCTTAAAAGTTAAAATAAAACAAGATTTCACTGCCGGGTCATCACATAGAAACCTCTTTTGCATCCCAGCTAAAAACCTTCCCTTTTTTTCCTTGCAATGCTTGTCGCCTGTTATTAAAATATCCATATTCTTCCCCGGTCTTCTAATTACATTAGTTAACAGCAACTGTGTAAAATGAAATATGCCAGAGCAGTTAAGAAGTCACAAGTGCTTACCCTTTTTAGCGCCTCTGCGCGCACACTTTGTAAATCTAAACTGACGGAAGGATTTCGCTTGCTTCAGACTGACGAGAGCCAAAGACGTAGAAAAAAAAAATTAGAAAAATTCCAGTGCTTTTATCTTAGCTGAAAAAATGTAAATGAGATGTATAATAAAACCTAATCTGGGGCTCATGCACAGTATAGACATGCATCGGACATGACAGGAAAGCCTTTGGTAAATTTAGTAGGGATTTATATAGATATGCGCTAACTTTTTATAAAAATTCAATTTTCTCGCTTTAAACCTTAAACAAAAATACAGAAACATTTTTCTTTTAGTCAATTGACATTTTTTTCCCCATGTTTCATCCGTTATATCCGAGTGAACAGACATCTCCACTACATGCGGTATACTTACTAAGGTTATTATCTAGACCAAAGGCCCAGAAGCTCAATGCGGCAGGCATGTAATTCTTTACAATGTATGCCATGTTAACAGTGTTGGGATATCTATTCAACAGCTGACTGAGCCGAGCGCTCAGCACTTCTCAACAGCCATGTAAGAGGCAATGACAATTGTAGTACTTCATAACAGCTGCATGGAACCCTGACATACACTTCACAGCAACCAGTCATCTATATAAACCAATTTCAAGAGCAAAATTGCATGGTGTCTCCACTCTACTCCGTACACAATGATAGCTACCTAACAAATGTGCATGGGTCTCCTGAGCTTCGAATAACTTCTTTTTCATGTTGAACAATTTATTTTTGCTTTTCTAACTGCAATATATATATATATATATATTATATATATATATATATATATATATATATATATATATATATATATATATAACACACACTGTATATATCTTCAAAGGTGAGTACACCCCTCACATTTTTGTAAATACAGACAGTCCCCGGGTTACGAACGGGATAGGGACTGTAAGTTTGTTCTTAAAGAGAACCTGTCACATAGGTTATGCCCCTTGCTGAGAACAGCACAAGCTAGTGACAGACATACTGTTTCCAGCGCTGTGCCCCTTATTCTGTAAGATGCTGGAGTTTTAGAGCATTTACCCCTCAAATCTTATTCATGAGCAGGTGTTAGCTCCACCCACCAAAGGCTAGCCCCGCCCACTGACAGTTATTAACATGTTTCTTCCTATTCAAAGTAATAGGTTTATCAGTTGAAGTGGGTGGGGCTAGCCTCAGATGGGCGGGGTTTGAAAAAAAATGACTCATTGAATGACTCTTTTCTGGCTGAAAACTGCAGATTTGAGCATTAAATACTCAAAAACTCCAGCATCTTACAGAATAAGGGACACAGCGCTGAGAACAGAAGGTCTGACACTAGCTTGTTCTGCCCTCAGCCGGAGGGGCATAACTGGTCTCTTTAAGTTGAATTTTTTAGGACAGATAGATTTAAATACAACTCCAGCACAAAAGTTTTAGTTTTGGATAGTGCAAGGAAGGATTTTTACATTTGTTTTGCTGTCTGTGCCCCTGTTAAGAAGATTTCACCTCATTTTCACCTCATGTGCTTTTGTGGCATGCTGGAACTTGTCGTTCCTCAGCTTCTATCTGCTGTGGAACATGGAACTACAAGTGCCAGCATGTCCCATAAGTCTCCGTTTGTAACTAGGGGACAGATGTAAGTCAGAACGTTGTAAGTTGGGGTCCGCCTGTAGTTTATTATATCTTTTCATGGGACAAGATGTGAAGATATGGCACATTAGTACAATGTAAAGTAGACAGTGTAAATTTGGTGCGCCTTGAAAATAACTCAACACACAGCCATCATTTTTGTGCATTTTTGATGCATTTTTCTCTGCAAAAAATGAAAAGCACCAAAAACGCACTGTGTGAAAGCACCCTTTCCGAATCATAGTCTCAGATTTCTGCCACAGAATTACAGCTTGTATTCTACAGATTTTGCTACAGTTTTTTTTTTTTTTCTCTTCAGTGGTGCTAAACAATTTTCAGGTGAATTCTGCATCAAACAAGTGACATCATTCCTCTTTTATCATGATGTGGCTTTCACATCAATGTAAAAAAAAAAAAAAATCTGCTCTGTGTGACCTATAGAGAGGGTTCCCACTTAAAACACAGATGATGGGGGCATGTATGGAAACTGTCTAGGTCTAAGTGTATGTTCACACGGCTTTTTTTGGAGCGCATTTCACCATGTACTTGGAGCGTACTGCGCTCTGATATGACAGTAATACGCCGCGGGGGGAAGATAAGTGACATGACAGTAATGCTTGT
>JAODAL010000510.1:290000-302964 GCA_025379985.1 Phyllomedusa bahiana
ACAATAAGGACAGGGCAAATAACAAAAAATTTATTTTTTTTTAAGTTTATTTTTTCAAACTCATAGATTATGAAGATCTTTATGCATACGTTTTAAATCGACCATTGTTATTCCCTATCAGACAAGAACTCAGCTACAGGGTGAACTCATTGAGATGCTCATGCTGCAGGAGGCTCACGCTTTATATTCTTATAATTAAATGTTCCTTTGGACTACTCGGCGCCCGGAAGACGAGAGGGCTGCAAAGTGATGGTTCAGCTGTCACAGTGACACCCCTAGTGACCACGCCATTGTATACTTACAAGACAATTGAGGTACCACACAACAAAGCATGTCACCCAGCACTGACAAGAAGATGTAGTGCCAGCCGAGTGTTGTTGCATGTGCTAATGTGCTATGAAACATGTCTTTGTCATTGTGTCAAGAAAAATATACTTGTACATTTCAGACTATAAGAAGTCTCCTCGCTCGGTTACGAGGCATGACATATGATTCTCCAGGAAATCAGAAAAAATGGTTCTCGCTGTCTCCGCGCGGAATATTTCATATGCACGATATATGAGAATTGGATCTTGCAGCAAAATGGACAAAAACTGAGAAAAATAAGGGATATTTAACATACGACCAAATGAGTCCCATTCATCAAACACAACCAAATTCCTAACATGTCCGTATGGGACATGTTCTGTGTTTGTCATTTGGGTAAAGTAAAGAATCAGAAAAAAAAACTCATTGGTGAAAATTATAAACGAACAGTCAATAATTTGCAAAGCAAAAGGTAGATTCTTAGATTATAGAAATGGAAAACTTTGAAATTGATACCTGACAGCTGTACAAATGATAAGTAGCAATGCCTAGGTTCTGCTTATCCCACCATAACACAGCATGTCAATTTAAGTTCCATCAATGATTGACTGACATGTTCTGCTTTCTTCTTAAAGTGAACCTGTCAGACGGTCTGTGGTGCCTTATCTGACAGCAGGATGTTATAGAGAGAGAAGCAGAGCTCTGTGATATATAGGATTATATGATAGAGGAGAGAAGCTGAGCTCTGTGATATATAGGGTTATATGATAGAGGGAGAGAAGCTGAGCTCTGTGATATATAGGGTTATATGATAGAGGGAGAGAAGCTGAGCTCTGTGATATATAGGGATATATGATAGGGGAGAGAAGCTGAGCTCTGTGATATATGGGTTATATGATAGAGGAGAGGAGCTGAGCTCTGTGATATATAGGGGTATAATGATAGAGGGAGAGAAGCTGAGCTCTGTGATATATAGGGATATATGATAGAGGAGAGAAGCTGAGCTCTGTGATATATAGGGCTATATGATAGAGGAGAGGAGCTGAGCTCTGTGATATATAGGGCTATATATAAAGGGGGAAAAGGCTTGGGGGCTCTGTGATATATAGGGTTATTTATAGAAAGGGGAGGAGCTGAAACTCTGTGATTATTAAGGGCTATATGATTTTGGAAGGGGGGGAGAAGTGGCTCTGTTGGGTATATAGGGTTATATGATAGAGGAGAGGGCTGACTCTGGGGATATATAGGGGTTTTATGATAGAGGGAGAGAAGCTGGCTCTTTGGTATATAGGGTTTTTATGTTTGGGGGAAGGGGAACGAGCTCTGTGATAATTTGGATTATATATAGAAAGGGGAGGGGAAATTGGGGGCTCTGTGATATATAGGGTTATATGATGGGGAGAGAAAATTTAGCTTTTGGATATATAGGGTTTTTAAAGATCATAAAATGCCAACTCTCCCTTTTTTGGGGGGGTTTTCCCGCTATTTGGGTTCCCTTTCCCCCCCCTACCGGGGGGGTTGGCAAACCCCCCCCGCCCCCCTGCAGGGGGGGGGGGTTTCCCTTTTTAAATTTCCGGGGGCCAAGAGTAGGGTGTGGGGCGGGTACTTTGCGCCCGGGGGGACCGGGTCCCAAACGGGTGCAGGGGGGGCCCCCAAACGGGCCCCCACCCGGGGGCCCCCGGGTTCACTGGCGGGGAGGAGGAAAGGAAAAGGGGGTCGCTCCCCCCTTTCCCCCCTCCCCCTGTAAAAAACGGCCCGGTTGGGGGTGCGCCGACATACAAATTCAAACGGGGCGGGGGGAAAAGTGACGCGCCCGGGCCCGGGGGGGAAGTGACGCGCGGCTGCTCTCACTTCCCCCTGCGCCGATGAGGAGATGGGGAGGGGCTTGGGGCCCCGCTGCAGGGTACCCGGTTTAAAGGGGGTGGATTTTATTAAATTTTTTTTAAATTTTTTTTAGCTTTAGGGGGTCTAAACCCGGCTAAAAGAGAGGGGGAAATACCTGGGAACAAAGGGGGGATCCCCCCCCACCCCCCCCCCCAAAACCCCCCCAATGGGTTTTGGGGCCCCTACCCGGCAAAAAAAGGGGGCACTACCCGGGTAACAGGTTGGGGGCAAACCCCGGTAACAGAGGGGGGACTACATGGGGGAAAAGAGGGGGGATACCTGGGGAAAAAGAGGGGGCACTACCCCGGCAAAAAGGGGGGACTACCTGGCAACAAAAGGGGGGCACTTTCCTGGCTAACAGAAAGGGGGGCACTACCCGGTAAAAAGAGGGGGCACTTTTTTTGGCAACAAAAAGGGGGGGATAACCTGGCAACCAAAAGGGGCACTACCTTGGCAACAAAGGGGGCACTACCCGGTTAAAAAAAAGGGGGCACTACCTGGCAACAGAGGGGGCACACCGGCAAAAAAGGGGGCACTTCCCGGCAACAATGGGGGGACCACCTGGCTAACCCATGGGGGCACTAAACCCGGCAAAAAGGGGGCACTTTCCTTTGGGTTAAAAATGGGGGCAAACTTTCCTTTGGGTAACAGGGTGGGGGGACTACCTGGCAACAGAGGGGGGACTACCTGGGGAAAAAAAATGGGGGCACACCTGGCAACAATGGGGGGACTAACCCCGGCTAACCGAGGGGGCATACCGGTAACAGATGGGGGGGACTTTCCTGGCTTTAAAAGATGGGGGGGACTACCTGGCAACAGATGGGGGACCCACCTTTGGGAAAGAGGGGGCAAATTTTTTTGGGCAACAATGGGGGCACCCAAACCGGGCAACAAAGGGGGCACTTTCCTGGCTAACGGGGGGGCACTAAACCCGGTTAAAAAGAGGGGGCCATCTTTCCTGGCTAACAGATGGGGGCACTACCTTTCTTTAAAAGATTTGGGGGACTACCTGGCTAACGATGGGGGGGACCCACCTGGGAAAAAAATGGGGGCACCCACCTGGCCCAAAAAAAAGGGGGGACCAAACCCGGCCACCAAAGGGGGCACTTTCCTGGCAACCAATGGGGGAATACCTGGCAAACCATGGGGGCACTTTCCGGCTAACAATGGGGCAATACCCGGCTAACGAATGGGGGGACTACTTTGGGTTTAAAGATGGGGGGAAACTTGGCTTTTCATGGGGGCCAAAATACTTGGCTTAAAAAGGGGTTGGGGGCCACTACCTGGCTTAAAAGTTGGGGGGCAAACCGGATAAAACCCGATGGGGGCAAAAACCTGGGGTTTAAAAAGATGGGGGCCCCCCCCGGCTTAAAAAAGGGTGGGGGCACTACCTGGCAAACAATGGGGGGCACTACCCTTTGGCCCAAAAATGGGGAAATACCTGGCAACCCAAAAGGGGGACAATTCCCCGGCATCCAAAAGGGGGGGGGAAATACCTGGTAACAGATGGGGCAAATACCCGGCTAACAAAAGGGGGGCCCCTACTTGGGGTTAACAAAGGGGGGGCACCTACCTGGGTAAACAAGGGGGGGATCTACCTTTGGGTACAAATTTGGGTCTACCGGCCCTTTCAGAGGGGGGCAACTACTTGGCTACAAGGGGGCTTTCACCAGCCTGTAAGGGGGGGACTACCGGTTTTGGGGGGGCTACTACCTGGCTTTAAAGGGGAAACTACCTGGCTTTCTTCCAAAGCCGTTTTTGCAGTTTTGGTGGAGTGGGTTGGCTTTTTTTAAGGGGGCGTGGGACAAGGGTGGGCGTGGGCCCATGCAAATTTTTTTGGGGCGGGCGCCTTTTCGCGCGGGGGCCCACCTAGAGTCTCCCGTTTTTTTACTTTCAAAAAAAAATTGGACTATGTACAAGAAAAGAGGGAAGAAGTGAGCTCTGTGATATATAGGGATTATGGGTAGGGGAGAGAACCCGATCTGTTAAAATTTTTAGGGTTAATTTATTTACAGGGGAGAAGCTGAGCTTTTGTGATAATAGGGTTATAAAAAATGAGGAGAGAAGCTGAGCTTTTGTGTTTTATAGGGCCTTTTAAAGATAGAAAGGGGAAGAGCTGAGCTCTGTGATATATAGGGCTATATGATAGAGGGAGAGAGGCTGAGCTCTGTGATATATAGGGTTATATGATAGAGGAGAGGAGCTGAGCTCTGTGAATATATAGGCTATATGATAGAGGGAGAGAAGCTGAGCTCTGTGATATATAGGGTTAATAAATAGAGGAAGAGAAGCTGAGCTCTGTGAAAAAATAGGGTTATATGATAGAGGGAGAGAAGCTGAGCTCTGTGATATATAGGGGTTATATGATAGAGCAGAGAAGCTGAGCTCTGTGATATATAGGGTTATATGATAGGGGAGAGAAGCTGAGCTCTGTGATATATAGGGTTATATGATAGAGGGAGAGAAGTTGAGCTCTGTGATATACAGGGCCGCCATACAGGGGGTACAACCGGTACTCCCGTAAGGGGCCCGGTGGAATAAGGGGGCCCGCGGCAAGCGGGCCCCCTTATTCCCACGGCAGAGCGGGGCCCGGCGGCGCAGCCGCCGAACCGGGCTCCGCCTGGCCCACAGTTTTGGGCCCCGAGCTCCTGCGAGCCCCGGAGGCAGTGCCGTCGCTCCCCGGGGGCCCGGCCCCCCGCATCCGGCCCTCTGAACGCCCGGCCCCAAGTCCCCGAGCGCTTCAGAGACTGGCCCGGGAGTTGGGGACTGATGTCCCCGACTCGCGGGGCTGCGCGGTGTCCGCGGAGCACAGCGCCACTAGCGCGGCGCTCCGCTGATCTCCCCGGCGGGCTGAAGACACTAGGCCTTCAGCCTGCCGGCCGCCGGCCCCTCCGCTGACGTAGGGGGGCGCGGTGACGTCACTTAACCCGCCCGCCTATGCAGGACCGCAGTACGGAGCCGGCGGGAGCACGGAGCGGCCGGGAGCGAGGCTCAGGTAAGTGACTGATTTGTTTTTGTTTTTTTATATATAAGGGGGCCCTGACTGCTGCCTATATCTAAGGGGGCCCTGCTGCTGCCAAACAACTAAAGGGGCCCTGCTGCTGCCTACAACTAAAGGGGGCCCTGACTGCTGCCTATATCTAAAGGGGGCCCTGGCTGCTGCCTATATCTAAAGGGGGGGCCCTGCTGCTGCCTACAACAAAAAGGGGGCCCTCTGCGCCTACAACTAAAGGGGCCCTGACTGCTCCCCTACAATAAAGGGGGCCCTGCTGCGGCCAACAAAAAAAGGGGCCCTGCTGCTGCCTACAACAAAAGGGGGGCCCCTGACTGCTGCCTAAAATCTAAAGGGGGCCCTGGCTGCTGCCAAATATCTAAAGGGGGCCCGGGCTGCTGCCTACAACTAAAGGGGCCCTGGCTGCTGCCTATATATAAAGGGGGCCCTGCTGCTGCCCTACAACTAAAGGGGGCCCGGGCCCTGCTGCCTATATCTAAAGGGGCCCTGGCTGCTGCCAAAATCTAAAGGGGGGCCCTGGCTGCTCCCTATATCTAAAGGGGGCCCTGGCTGCTGCCTATATCTAAAGGGGGCCCCTGGCTGCTGCCTACAACTAAAGGGGGCCCTGGCTGCTGCCAAACAACTAAAGGGGGCCCAGACTGCTGCCACAACTAAAGGGGGCCCTGGCTGCTGCCTACACTAAAGGGGCCCTGTCTTCTGCCTACATCTAAAGGGGGCCCTGACTGCTGCCTATATCTAAAGGGGGGCTCTGGCGGGCTGCTATAATCAAAAGGGGGGCCCTGGCTGCTCCCTATATCTAAAGGGGGCCCTGGCTGCTGCCTATATCTAAAGGGGCCCTGGCTGTTTGCCTACAACAAAAGGGGGCCCTGGCTGCTGCCTACAACTAAAGGGGGCCCTGCCTGCGGGCCACTACTAATGGGGGCCCTGGCTGCTGCCTACAACTAAAGGGGGCCCGGCTGCTGCCTATATCAAAAGGGGGGCCCGGCTGCTGCCTAAATCTAAAGGGGGCCCTAAACTGCTGCCTATATCTAAAGGGGGGCCGGGCTGCTGCCTAAAATCTAAAGGGGGCCCCTGGCTGCTGACTATATCTAACGGGGGGGCCCCTGGCTGCTGCCTATATCTAAAGGGGGCCCGGGCGCAGCCTACAACTAAAGGGGGCCCTGGCTGCGGCCTACACCAAAAGGGGGCCCTGGCTGCGGCCTACAACTAAAGGGGGCCCTGCTGTTTGCCTAACAACAAAAGGGGGGCCCTGCTGCTGCCAAACCTCTAAAGGGGGCCCTGACGCTGCCTAACCTCTAAAGGGGCCCTGACGCTGCCTAACCTCTAAAGGGGGGCCCTGACTCTGCCAAAACCTCTAAAGGGGGGTCCCTGACTCTACCTAACCTCTAAAGGAGGGCCCTGACCGCCTACAAACTAAAGGGGACTCATGGCTAGGTACCCACCAACCTACCTTGCTGGCCTACCAACTTATCCGGCGGGTGTCTACCTACCTAAATAGGGCCTATCTAATTACCTGGGGCCCTGCCCAAATTTGCCTACCTACCTGGTAATATAATTGTTAGGGGACAGCCCATAGCTGTAGCATTAACTCCAGGGGGGTTATTTCCTCTCCCCCCCTCCAACCCCTTAGGATACTAGGCCTCTAAGTTATGGCTTGTACCCCCCTTTTCCCACCCCTGGGAAGTTTGTACAGAGGTGGGAATGGGTAAAGAAAATGCTTCAAATTGAGGATTCTAAAGATTTGTGTTGTAATTTCTGCAGGGAGAGTTGTGGCCGGGGACAAGTCATCATGGCGGTGTGGAATGGATGCAGAAGAAAAGGGAATAAGAATGACTCATGAGAAGAGAACGACTCCTCAGATATGACGTCTCTGGTGAGTCCCTGATTTCAGCGGTTATTTTGCTTCTATATTTGGATCAGTTTCTGTATTCACTGTAATGTGATGTGACCTGAGCTGGTGTCTGACCTCTATGTGGGCTCTATATGGTTTTGTTGTAGGTTACACCTGAGCTGGTGTCCCGACCTCTATGTGGTCTCTATATTGCGGTGTTGTAGGTTATACCTGAGCTGGTGTCTGACCTCTATGTTGTCTCTTTTATGGAGGTTTGTAGGTTTATACCTGAGCTGGTGTCTGACCTCTATGGGTCTCTATATGGCCCGGGGTTGTAGGTTATACCTGAGCGGTGTCAGACCTAACTATGTTGTCTCTATATGGAGGTGTTGTAGGTTATACCTGAGCTGATGTCTGACCTCTATGTGATCTCTATATGGCAGTGTTATAGGCTATACCCGAGCTGGTGTCTGACCTCTATGTGATCTCTATATGGCGGTGTTGTAGGTTATACCTGAGCTGGGGTCTGACCTCTCTGTGGTCTCTATATAGCGGTATAGTAGGTTATACTGGCTGGTTTTTGGACCTCAAAGTGGTGGTGTTGTAGGGTTTTGTTTGGCGCTGGTAAAATGCCAGCGTAAATGTGTCCCTGTTGACCCTGTGATAGGAGGGACACTTACATTTCTTGCTGGTGTTTTATTTTAGAAGGTGGGTTTGGGGGCGTGAAACCCAAAGGGAAAACATGGAGGGGAATAGTGTATGTGGGCTGGTGGGGTGGATATTGTATGTGGGGGTGGTGGGGGGTGGATATTGTATGTGGGCTGGTGGGGGAGCGGTTTTTTTATGTGGCTGGGGGGGGCGGATATTGTATGTGGCTGGTGGGGGGAGCGGATATTGTATGTGGCTGGGGGGGGGAGGATATTGTATGGTGGCTGGTGGGGGGAGCGGATATTGTATGTGGGCTGGGGGGGGGAGCGGCTAATTGAATGTGGGCTGGGTGGGGGAGCGGTTTATTATATGTGGGTGGAGGGGGATATTGTATGTGGGTGGGGGGATATTGTATGTGGGTGGAGGGGGATATTGAAATGGGGGTGGGGGGATATTGTATGTGGGTGGAGGGGGAAAATTGTATGTGGGTGGGGGGGGATATTGTATGGGGGTTGGAGGGGGATATTGGATGTGGGTGGAGGGGATATTGGATGTGGGGGGGGGGGATATGGATGGAGCTAATTAGCCATGTTTCTATGATATGTGAGACAGACAGATCTGTGACTCACTTGCTATTGTACTACACAATACAATTCTGTTTTGCACACTGTATTCTGTGGTAAAATGGGCGCGTTTATGTCCAAGAGGCCGTTTTTTTGCTGGGGGCGGGGTTTACATGCGGGGGCCCAGGTGCTTCAGCTGTATGGGGCCCTGAAATTTCTGTTGGCGGCCCTGGTGATATAGAGGGTTATATGATAGAGGAGAGAAGCTGAGCTCTGTGATATATAGGGTTATATGATAGAGGGAGAGAATTGAGCTCTGTGATAAAATAGGGTTATATGATAGAGGAGAAGCTGAGCTCTGTGATATATACAGTAGGGTTATAATGATAGAGGAGAGAAGCTGAGCTTTTGTGATATATAGGGTTATATGATAGAGGAGAGAAGCTGAGTCTGTAATATATAGAGTTATATGATAGAGGAAAAAAGGGCTGAGCTCTGTAAATATATAGGGTTATATGATAGAGGAGAGAAGCTGAGCTCTGTGATATATAGGGTTATATGATAGGGGAAAAAGAAGCTGAGCTCTGTGATATATAGGGTTTTATATGATAGAGGAGAGAAGTTTGAGCTCTGTGGATATATAGGGTTATATGATGAGGGAGAAGCTGAGCTCTGGTATAAAATAGGATTATATGATAGAGGAGATAACCCTGAGCTCTGTGATATATAGGGTTAAAATGAAGAGGAGAGAAGCTGAGCTCTGTATACATAAGGTTATATGATAGAGGAGATAAGCTGAGCTCTGTGATATATAGGGTTATATGATAGAGGAAGGAGCTGAGCTCTGTGATAATAGGGTTATATGATAGATGGGGGAGAAGCTGATCTCTATGATATTTAGGGTTATATGATAGAGGGAGAGAAGCTGAGCTCTGTGATAAAATAGGGTTATATGATAGAGGAGAGAAGCTGAGCTCTGTGGATAAAATGGGGTTTTTATATGTTTAGAGGAGAGAAGCTGAGTTCTGTGATAATAGGTTTAATATGATAAGAGGGAGAGAATCTGAGCTCTATGATATATAGGGTTATATTATAGAGGAGAGAAGATGATCTCTGTGATATATAGGGTTATATGATAGAGGAGAGAGGCTGAGCTCTGTGATATATAGGGTTATATGATAGATGAAAGGAGCTGAGCTCTGTGATTTATAGGGTTATATGATAGAGGAGAGAAGCTGAGCTCTGGGATATATAGGGTTATATGATAGAGGAGAGAAGCTGAGCTCTGTTATTCATATGGTTATATGATAGAGGAGATAAGCTGAGCTCTGTGATATATAGGGTTATATGATAGAGGAGATTAGCTCAGCTCTGTGATATATAGGGTTATATGATAGAGGAGAGGAGCTCAGCTCTGTGATATATAGGATCATATGATAGAGGAGAGAAGCTGAGCTCAGTGTTGGATGCCGCAGGATCGCACCATATACTTTATTATAGGGCTCATAATTAAACTAAGTTGCAAGAACATGTGAACCTATATATATAGAGAGAGAGAGAGAGAGAGAGAGAAGAGAGAGAGAGAGAGAGAGAGAAAGGTCAATAGTGTCTCCACCCATTTAAAAATATAAATAGAGAACACTCTATGATATCTATGTCACAGGAGTAGCATAAGGTAGGAGGAAAGCCATAACTACATAAATTTAAGGCTCAAAAAGTACAGAGGATGCAGTTGATAAGACGTGGTTGTAAAAGGAAAAGAAACTAATTAGGCATGAGGGTAGGTGTGCTGAAGAAGATGTATTTTTAGATCATGCACAAAGCTATGAATGTTGGGAGTTAATCTGATTGTCTAGGACAGAACATCACAGAGAACTGGTGCAGCACGTGCAAAGTCTTGGAGACAATAGTGGATGGTTTGGATTATGGAGAAAGTTGATTTTAGATTTTTGACACAACATAGAGCCCAGGTAGACAGAGATTAGGGAGAACTAGTGGGAATTTAAAGCATTGGATAAAGGCATCAGTGTAGCAGCCAGAAAAAAGCGGCCATTGGGTCCAATAAAACAAGCCATAATAGCATAAATATATGGGTGATGCTGTTCACTGACGGGTGTGGCTGTAAAAGGAAGGGAGACTTAAAGGAGTTGTCTCACTACAAGGATTGCTTTTTATGTTAAAGATCTTGCAAAAACAAATCACTTTGCAATATATGTCCATTAACAGTGTCCTACCTATTCCTAGATATTCCCTCTTGTATTGGCTGCATCGGCTCCTCAGGTCGCTATAGCTACAGACCTGTTCAATCTCTCCTGATAGGCTGCCAGCACTGGTTGCTATAGCTACAGACCTGGCTTCTACTGCAGCCTAGTAGAAGCCAGTAAACACGCCCCTGAATTCAAAGTGAAACCAAGAAAACAGGACTGAGGTAACAGGAATCAATTTAGTGAGACAACCCCTTTAATGATGTTTTTAGGGCATGCTTAAAACTACAACTGTTGGGAATAAGTCTGATTGTCTATTGCAGCACATAAAGGGCGACATGCATGAACAGGGCTGCGCCAGATATGTGGCGTCTTTTCAGCCCGATATCAGGCGCAGCCCTGTTCATACATTTTTAAATCTCCTGGGAGGCGGGGCGCACTAGAACCGTAACGAAGCTACATATTTATAGCTTCAGTACAGCATTTATAGGCGCATTACTGCTGGAACAGGTAGAGCACTTTTAAAGTGGTCTTCCTGAGCCAGAAATGTCACCCGAGCGCTAGAATGCGCCTGATTTATGACCCGCTGTATAACGCCAAATTTCATACATGTTAACGCCAAATTTCATACATGTCGCCCATAAAGTCTTTTAGTTAAAGGGGTTGTCTCACTACAAGGATTGATTTATATGTTAAAGATCTCGCAAAAACAAGTCACTTTGCAATATGTGTCCAATACCAGTGTCCTACCTATTCCTAGATATTCCCTCTTGTATGGGCTGCATCAGCTCCTCAGATCACTATAGCTACAGACCTGTTTGTTCTTTCCTGATAGGCTGCCAGTGCTGGTCGCTATTGCTACAGACCTGGTGTTCCCAGCAGCTCGTCACTGCAGGCCAATAGTAGCCAGTAGAAGCCAGTAAATTCAAAAATGAAATCGTGAAAACAGGACTGAGGTAAGATGAATCGATGTAGTGAGACAACCCCTTTAAGGGTAGATGGTTTGGATTATGGAGGAAGTTAGTTTTAGATCACTAGCAGAACGTGGAGCCTGGGAAGGTTGGAAGAAAGAGATGAGGGAAAACATGGAGAAAAATCGCAGCACTATACAGAGCTTTACTTGCAAGAATTGTAAATTCAAATTGTATTCTATAGTGAATGAACAACCAGTGTCGAAAAAAAAACCGGTAGAGGCATTAGTATAGCGGCCAGATAGAAGATGAGTCTGGTTGCTACATGCATGGGGTGGGGAAGGGTTTAGAGAATGGAAGACCAATAAGTAAAGAGTCACCATAATCAAGATCAGCAAGTTTTGTCCAATTCTGTGCATTTTTTTAAATCGTTTTACACAAAGGCCTGTAACTACAGATGGGCGAATTTCTCAAAAATTCGATTCGCCGACTTTGCCGAATTTCCCGACAAAATCGCATTAAAAAACAGCTATTTCCTGGCTGCACAGAGCCTGCAGGGTGCTGTAGAACGTTGTGCCATGCTTAAATATGCAGAGGGAGCTTGGTTTGGTCTTCATACAATGTTGTGTTTTAGTATGACACGCAGATGACTGCCGCCGCTCTTAGAATCGCTTCACTATAAAATTCCCTGGGAACTTGCGGGGGCAAAACTGACCAAAAACTGAAGCGGGAATGTAGCCTGATGAAGTCATGGCAGCGCCAGCTGGAAAAAAACAAACTGAGGGCTACGATCCTACCATAGCGTCAAAGAACACAATAGTAGGTTCCTGGAGCCGCCACAGGTCGCAGCACAGTAAGAGGACGTCACAGCAGGGGTCACCCTGCGAGGCCGAAGCTTCCAGTGTCATCTAGCAGCTATGTGTTGACCACACACTAGGTCATACAATTTCTCTCAGATGACATCTGACAATCCCAGCCAAGAGTCGGTGGCTTTGTCAGACACAACCCTTAGTTGGCATGGCCCGGGAGCAGGTGAGGGGCTCTCACCTGTCCTCAACCCACCTCTGTCCCGTTCGCTTCCCACACCCAGAGAACTACTATGTGTTGCGCCACTATACAGTGAGGATGAACTATTTGAGTTCAGTGGGCAGCAAAGAGGTGGGGGAAGACATCCGCTGCTTCTTGCAGAAGCAGGCAAATAGTGATGAGGAGAGTTGCAATGGGGGGTTATGTTGTGAGTGGTCAGGCTTTGTATAGCGACACTGTTGAGGTGGGCGGCAATGATAGGCAAACACTAATCGATGTAGCCGATTGCACTTGGGAGCCGGGTGAAGCAATCAAGGCTGGAAAAAGGTAAGGTGCCTTAGTTAAACAAGGAATAAAGTGCCACCCAAATGGAAAATTCAGCCCACTCTATGCCTCCTTGTGCCCCCTTTTCTCCCTGGAATGAAGTGGCACCCTACGCGGTCGCCTACCCTCGACTACCCATTGTCCCGGCCCTGGAAACATTCAGTTTTCTCTACATTAAGTTTTAGGAGACGGGAGGAGGAGAAGGAGGATTTGGACGACAGACAATCTGGGATCTTGGACAGTAGAGAGTTAAT